>WAAD01002258.1:3625-65980 GCA_013389945.1 Fregata magnificens
TTCCTCCCTTTTTAAATTTGTCATCATAGTTCATCAGATCTTTCCATTTCAGAATGGTTGCTGGAGACAAAACTATGAGATGAATCTCTTTCTGCTGTAATTATATAATAATTACTGTGCATTTTTGTTAGAGCTGTTGAAGCTGTTAAAATTATTACAATAAATTGGTGATCTTTCCAATAGTTTTGTCTGTCTCAGAAACAAAAAAAAAGCGCCACCAACCACAAAAACTACAGCATTTGTTGGTTGAATTAAAAAATCAGTGTCTCAAAATTCAGAACCAAAGATGGCAGCACGAGGAGGGCGAACGTCATCTGTGGGAAATTTTACTTATTCGGGGATAATGTCAAAAGGTCAAATTCTTGTTTCTGTGCTTGCCCTTTTATGGAGTTCTTACTGACTTTAAAAATCCCCATGTCTTACTGAGGGAATTTATTAGGTTCTCTAACTGATGCGAGAAACCCGCAGTCTTTTCGCCAAGGATCCTGTTAAAAATCTAGCATAGCCATGTGTCTGACTTGGTGTGGGGAAGGCCCAGCATTCAGCATTGTAGAACATGCGACAGAGCTGCTGTTAGGACTAAAGGCATGCTGCTGCAGCTTGGGCTACCTGAATTTTGTTGGGCATGGTTTTGGCCCTGAAGCAGTCTAGAATTAGGGTGGATGCCACCTTACTGAACTACAAGTTTATAAGTCACTATTTTAAAGGTGAACGTAAAATTTTGCCTCTAGTTTTGTTTTTTTTTGCTTGAGGCAGTGAATGCTGTTGATGTCTGGGATGCAGACATTGGATCTAAAATGAGTACTGATTTGCCTGTGTTAAGGTTTGCGTATGCATTTGGAGGTGGTTAGAAAATGAGGTATCTGAACTCTAGATCGATTTGTATTTGCTTTACACGGGGTGGGGTGGTGGTGGTGTGAAAGCACGGTTTCAGTTGACGATGTAAGCAGAAGGCATGTGCAATCAGCATATCTATGTTATGTAGAATATTTTTGTCAAAGTTTATATTGCGTAATCTGAAATTGCTAATAACTGCTCTACATTCTTTTGAGGTAAGGAGGGGGAATCTGAACTTTTTGGACGTCACGTATCCCCTAGCAGCTTATGATACTTTAGCCCTAGTAGGCAGCTAAGAAACACAATCCTCTTATTCTTTAGCTGACCTGAAAAAAAAATAGCAAATTTGGGTGTATAATAAGGCTGTTAAGTTCATTATACGGTATCTATCTGTCTATCGTATATACTGTATAAAAACAAGGTAATAGAATCAGTTTACATTTGCGTGTAAATTCTGGGATCTGAGAGAGTCGTGGCATATAAGATTAAACTATTAAGTCAATGAAGAAAAATATTGTAGTTTGAGTTGCTGTTCATGGACACTTACAAGATGGTTCATAGTCTGTATATAACAGGTGATTAAACATTTTTGGCTCCAGGTACGTCTTTTAACTACCAAATCAAAGGAGAGAATAACTTAAGGAGGGAAACCAAAATAAGGATCGATCCATTTTAACGTTGCTGACCTAGATGCTGAACTAACGGGGACATTTTTGACCAAGGCCTTGAATAGCACATACTTTAAACCAAGTTGTTCCCAGAAGTGCCATCCTTCTCTTGTCATTTTAAACCCTTTCTTAACTTTGTATTCTGTCTGCCCACCAAGAGCCAACTATCGCTTACTTACACAAAGCCTTTTGACTAGGTTGTCCAGCCAACCTGCAGAACACAGCTGGGGGTGTGGGGGTGTTCCTGTATTAGTTGCACAGCATTTTTAGGTCTTATGTATGTGTGACAGAGGCAGATCATTTGAAAATTGAGACATGCACATCAACCATGTGCAAATTTTCTGCCTGCCTGACTTGTTGCAGACTGAGAACTACTGCTAATAAGAGCTCGTCCCTTCAATAGTTTGCACTTTGTAATATGCATTTTTGTGAGACATTAAAAATAACTTGAACTAATACTATTCATTCATTAAAATCTGGGGAACTTGTGAGAGAGAGGTGCTAACACATCTGGCCACAGAGTAAATGAACCGATACGACTGACTATCAAGAGTGACAGAGCTGAAAACAAAATCTAGGACTCCTGGCACATTCTCCAAGTTCTAAATATTAAAAAGTGAATGATAATTAAATATTCCTTTCCTCCTTGGCTTTTTTCCTGGCATTGGAATTATGGTGTCAATGACAAGTGATAACAATATCTTTCACATTGGAATGAAACGCTTAGTCTGAAAGAAAGTCATATGGTTTGGATCTGATGTGTTTTGCACAGTTTAATCTGTTGTTGCTCTCTAAATATGAGGCTAATTCTAAGAAGGCTCTGTGACTGTATCCATACCCAAAGCTCTTTTTAATGTTAGCAAACATGAACATACGTGCATGTGTTTAATGTAGAATGTCTGTATCTGCTTTCCTATGTTGTCATAATTTGCATAAAAAGGCCCTTATATGTTTCCATTTGCTTAGATAATGAGCTATATTAAGAGTGCCAGAGCTAAAATAATGACATACTTAATATAGGTTTATTATTAAGTAAGTTCCCAAGAGGATCCTGTTACTCTTAAGGGAAACTGAATTGTCTGTCTGAATTGTTTTAATTTGTTCATCTTCTCCCCACACCTTTTAGGACCTTGTTTCCTGAAAGTGGACGTTTGAAAAGAACAGAACAGCTGATGATGACAGCAAATGTTGATCCAACTCTGCGTCCTTTTCAGCTCTCCATGTCACACTTTAGAAATCTGTGCAATACATACAGGAAAATGTGCGATGAAGACCCAAGCCTTTTTGCATACAATTACAGAGAAGAACTGAAGCAAAAGAAGAAGATGAGGAATTTACTTAAAAGTACCCGTCAGCCTGAACAGACTGAAGAGAAAAATCAGCTGTAACTGCAGCAGACTGATTTTTTTATTAGTTTTAACTCCTTGATCTAGAGGTGTTGATTCAGTAAAAGGAGGCTTATATATTCCTACGTCTGTGCAGGTATGGAAGAACTACTTTTGAGAAATTGGTGGAGAGAGGGGGCTTTCCCATTTTATTTATTCATTCCATTCAGCTGCAGACAAAAGTGAAAAGACAGTCCAGTTACAAAGTGCCTACAATTTCTTTTTACTTCAGGGGAATGGCTAGAACACATACCAAGAACAAGGTATGTTGTGAGACATGTAATTAAGTTGGGATACTTTTGAAATAATTGAGTCTTGTATGAATGAAAGTGCATTATTGAAACATAAGACAAAGTACTTTTCATACTTCAGCATGTAAGATGGTGTTTGGGTTTTTGTGCTCTCTTTATCCTGGAACATCCTACTGTGCAGAATAATTTAAAAAACAAAAGCCAAAACTCCTGTATAAATATACTCAAGTGACTGGCTTAAAGGATGATAAAGTGCACAGATTGCCTCAAGGTCTGCTAACACTCTTCTCATTTATGCAAAAGCAAACAATTTGGGATTTAAAGCTCCAACTAGAGAAAAGCAGCATGATAAAAAGTAGAAAACATGGCTAAGTACAATACTTATTTGTCTTTTACTGTACAGGCTGGTAGAGAAAATAAAAAATACAGTCAAATAAAAGATTACAGGCCAAGCTTTGTTTTTGTATTTACACATATGTATAAAGTATAAACAGCATCTTGAAACTTACAAAAATGAAATTTCTGCACTACTGTGCACTAAAACACATTAAAATAACTTAATTCTGCTTTAAATAAAGCAAAAGTGAAAACCAAAGAAATAAAATGCCCAAGGTATTGAACAATTAATTTTGCAATGCTCCTTTCCATTGTAATCCCCTCTACCACTCAATAGCACCTTTTCCACATTACTTAAAATACTAATGAGGCCATCTTTCCCTTTCCTTCCCCTCCCCAAGAACACTACATCATCTTAATAACTGCTTGAAAGGGATGAACTAATTTACAGACCTTGGCCAACTTAATCTATTTTTGATCCACAATAAATTAAAATAACTTAAGAATCCTTTACAGCTGTTTTTGTGGAAAAAAAATGTATTAGTGCACAAAATCAGATAGTAGTTTTCCTGCAGCTTCCATGAATTTACTAGTTTTAAAGCAAAATAAGTTTGTTGAATTTTATGTGGACTTCAAATGAATATTTTAAATATAGTGCTTAGAAAGCTAGGATTTCCCATGCCTCTCCACAGCTTCATAAAAACAGTCCTCATTAACTACAGATGTTAAACTCTGCACGCTAAATTCTCTCTCTAAAATAGAGTTCAGATCCAGGTTTGCAGCATCAGAGTGACTGTCAAGGGACTGGTGACGTTCTTGCATTGCCATTAAAGTTCCTCTGTTACGCTTTGTGCTGTTTACTTTTCTCTTCACTGGGCAGAAATGGCCACGCACCAGCCTTGGATGCTCTCCTGTCTCAAAGCCATCTCCTTCCTCATTTTCAGCAGCCTGATCCCGTTCAGAGTCAGTACTTGGTTCCTCTGAAATCTTCAGCCGTTGGAACTGTATTTCAATGTCTTTTGTAGGGCTGCCCTTCTTTAGGCTCCGATAGTCATCGTCGTCATCATCATCACTGAGAATATCAGATTCTTTGACAAGAACGTTAGAAAAGTCGGATGCACAGCTCTGTACATGTTTATCGGGAGATGAATTTTTGGGCTCCTGTATGCTCTCGGCCGTGTGGCAGCTGCTGCTCTGAGTACTGCTGCTCAGGCTGCACTCATCAGAGTCCTGGAAGGTGCCTTTCCCTGGGTCACTGTTCCACTCGCTACTGGAGGAATTTTTCAGTACCTTCAAGGACCTCGTGGAAGCTGTGCAGAGGAAGAAGGCAGTTTTATTTTTTCAGCAAAACATCAGCTGGTTATGCCATCTGTCTCAATAGCTCACTTGTAATTACAGTGTACCTGATGATTTGATAATCATCCCAGGTCAGATGTGTCAGCATTCTGATACCAACAGTGTGATCCCGTGTCAGCATTTTCTTTCCACCTCCCCCAGGGCTATATGCTTGCCTTCATGTGTAATATATACAGAATCCTCCAAAAATTGTAGTAATGATTTACGGATATCCACAGGAAAGCAAGTCTGATTCAGGCACCTCAAGCACTGGAAGGCCAGGTTGTAGGTGGGAACTGAACTGCCCCAGTTCCTGTGATGTTAAGGGGATCTTACAGACAACTGATCAGATGGAGAACTCGAAATACTAGTGGCTACTCTTAACTAAAATGTCTGAAGCCTGTACTTAATTAGGGTATCTGCTGGGACGCAGATTTAGCGTACTGAAAGAAGCAAGACCCCTGCCTTTTGCAAGTTGTTTTAGCTTTAAATGTTATTAGGGCTGAGTTACTAAAGGGAACGCAGAGCACTAATACTGCATGCCAGCTTCTTCCCAGCAAAATTAATTGGGGTCTTATTAAGTCCTCCCTTAAGAGACCTAATGACACATCAAACGTGAGAATACAGTGTGGGGGGATGGCAAGCTTGCTTAGCTCCTCTAGCCCTTGTCATGCACTGAGTTGTGGAGAAACTCTACCACCTCCCCAGCCCGAAAAAGAACTGGGATTTGTGGGTCTGGCACACAACACACTACAGTCATGGTAATAATTGTGAGCCTTCTGCCACATTCCAGAGTCCAGACTCCATTTTTTAGTTTAGGAACATGTTTCTTACCCAGTTTGGCTGTTGCAGGTACACGGTTCTTGAGTGGTACGAGGCGATCTTTACATGTTTTCTCCAGTGGTAGCTCACATTTTATGTGACGTCTGAAATTCTCCCGCAAAATAGAACGGATCACCTTCACGATGTTAGTCTTGTTCTCACAGTCGCTGCAAGTTTAAGGAAACAGATAACCTAATTTTCCCCTCTCAAGTAAGACACTGTTGGGATAAAATCTGGCCCACTCCTTTCTGCTCATGTGCTTTAGTGCCATGGGGTTTTTTTCAGTAGGTTGCTTTAGTAGTGCTTTTGCAGCTAACATCTTTATATGTTGTTAGGCATTTCACACACTTTGTGTTTTGAGATCTTGGTTACTTCCCCTTAGAAAAATGGCCTGAAAGGTAACTTCTGTACCAAGAGATCACCCCTTAAGTAGTCTTTATCAGAAGGTAATTTCTGCTAACCGAGAGTCTGATAAAATCAGTTACTTTGCCCATATCATACTGGAACTTATGATGATCATACATCTGTGCAGATTTCTGACGTTAGATCACTGTGCCAAATTCACTCCCATCTCAAATTGTTATACTTTATGCAGTTAAACACTGGCATAGTGCCTGGATTCAAAGAGTGAGAGCCGCATTAGGAATGCTGATGCAAAGGTCACGCAGGGGAAAATCTTTTATTTTTTTAATTCCATTAATGTGATTTGTCAAACACAACCTCCATGTAAAGCTTACCTGCTGCACAACTGAAAAATTGTTTCTGGCCTGCCTTCTAGTTCTGACTTTGTGTGAATCAGTTCCCAGATACAGCTGTTCTCTGTTCCTGTGCATGGAAGGAAACGTTATTTTTGTATATATTTCACAAAACCTTCGGCATTAGAAAGACCAGTGTAGAGCTCCTCGTCTCGTGAAGACGGTGTTAGCGTAGCCATGGGTGGATCCACAGAAGATCTCACCTGAGATGGAACCCAAAGGAAAGTCCCCTGAACTCTCCTGTTGTAGCAGCCTAGTGTTGTCTTTGACCTTCTCTCTTGGATAATTGCTTTCCCCCATTCTTACTGCCTCTCACTGCTTTCCAGCCTTCAAAGGCCTTCTCCCAGGTGTGCAAAGCCTCTGCTCTGAACACCTAGTGACACTTTACAGCGTTTGTAGAACTGGATAGGATCATAAAGATCAACTCAAAGGGAAAATGAAAACACAGCCCTCTACTACCACAGATGACACAGTCAACTTTCCCACATTTGAAAAAAAGCAAGGGTCAGCGCACACACACAGCATAAGGGCGTCACCAGGACGTCAGCCATGGTAAATCACCTTCCTGTTCATGGTATCTTTTCATTGGGGATTTCCATTCTGTCATTCATTCACATCATGTTGCATCTTACTGAACTCACAGAAGCAGCCAACATATCAAATGAATAAAGTCTGTTAATGTATCAAGCCTGTACCCCCTCAGTGCAAAGACAACAATAGATATTATTTTCTCTACACCTGCCTGTTTCCAGAGGCTCCAGAAAGACATATGGAAGAAGCAGTATTACAGAATCCCAGAAAAGCGTTCAATCCTAAAGTATTCAGTGCAAGGGAATTACCTGCTGTGTTCCCCAGTCGAACTTGAAGAGCAGATAAAGGAATCAGCCAACGAAATTTAAATGGATCCAAGTCACCATAATTATGTGCAGCACGAACATTAGTAGGCTACAAAAAGAAAAACAAGCATATTTTTAAGAAGTAAAAGAAGTGGGGTTTTTTGTCTTACTCTTAAAAGACCTGCCTCTGAAGAGAAGCTAAATTCATTAGACTTTTTTCTTCAGTACCCTAGTATGTGCTTGTAAATGTAGTTGAAATGGTGATAGACACAACCTTTGGATTTCGTAATTGCTTCAAATTTTTAAAAGCACTTCTTTTTAATGGATAAAAATAATACTTTGCATATAAGTACTACTAGGGAACAAGTTTCCCATGAAGGAACCCGCAGACTGTTGATTAGCAGAATACATTAATCATGCACCTTCTGCTGCTACTTTAGAGCCCCTCCATCTGTTACGATAAGTATGGTGCAGTACTTCACCACTGGTACTCGGGATATACAACTTCCTACTTGACTTCAGCATTCCAGTTTTGTAAATGGGGACAAAGGAGGTTATGTTTATAATGCCTCTTTTCTTTTCCTTCCCAAGTGGTCAAGGGTCCATAAACAGGTCTTTAACCTACACACTACATTAAGGTAGGCCATTGTAAATGCCATCTGGAAGAATTAATGATTCCTACATGGCAATGTTTCATATTCCACCTGACGGAACTAATGTGGGGCTCACACAGAGAAGATGCTGCTGCTTACTAAATAACAAAAAATACTTATTGCTACACAGATACTGAGGACTTGTTTTAGCTGTGATAGCTAGATTTCCAGCCTAGCAAGGGAAGGTGGCGTTTCACTGCAGTTACTCCCCCTTCAACACCGCTATGGTCCATCTCACGCTGCAGTAGGATCCTGTGCCTAAACACCCACCACCTCCACTGATACCAGACTTACCATTTTCTTTTTCAGTTTGTAGTTCTCCTTATACACCAGTATTACAGCCCTCTTAAAAACTAAAAAAGAAAAAAAAGGAAAACTATTAATTACAGGTGTAATATTCAATGAAAATATTATCTTGGAGAAGCCGATGATTGTAGTCACAGGAATGTGAACAATGAGATAAGCAAACTGATTGAAAAGCACCTGCCCTGCATTAAGATGACAACTGGGTTTTTCATCCTACACTTGTTCATGCAATGGCAGTACTTTTTCCTCAGATTTTGTTCTGAACGCTTAGGAAGAAGCCATTCTGCACCTTTATTCTAAAACTACCAGCAGCCTGGTAGTGAAGCAGTCTTCTCATAAACAAATACAGCAGATGCAGGTTAGATGTAAAGGTTCAGATCTTCTTTTTGTAATTGGTGGATGTTTTCAAGTGGAGTGAAGGGCCTATAGCAAGACAGGGCTGTGAAAAAGGACACTAAGTCTGTTCTTCCTGCAGTTCAGCATTTGTTTAGTTGAAAACTCAAACATCTCAATTCCTACTTTTCCATTTGCAGGAATTCTCTGGCTTCCACAACATCCGACTGGAGTGGCTCACTAACGTTATCTAATCTTTCAGCCTCCAGGGAGGCAGGCACACGTTCTCTCTCATCTGTAAGGAGGAACAGAAACATGGGGGCATTGAAGCTGCAGCTGAACTAAGGGATGGCTCTGCAGAGCAGTCCTGGATCCCACATTGAACTCCAGGGCAGTATAGCTCTATCCCTGCTCATGCATCCATGTTTCCTTCCAGTGGAAGAGGAGAGAGGGGCAATAGTATGCAGTTGAGTCTCTTCCCTACATGAAGCCAGGATGCAGCCATAGCGAGCATAGCATTTACCCCAGAGCTTGGCAGTTTCCCTCAGTTCCACATATTAGGTGCATTTTCTAAGCTGCCCACGTAGGGTTTGACGTGAGAATAAAACTTGGTTTCCCAAGTGGCAGACAAGTAGTCTGCCATTCATTCATACATATCCTGCTGGGAAGCGTCTGGCATACGTGGATCACTGTGGAGCTCATCCAAGAAACCTGGGAGGTAGCTCCTGTTTGTTCTTCTGTTAGAAGCATCCCCTCACCTAACCTGTCATGCTTCCTGGAGAAGGAGTGCACGACAGCCCTGAGAAACAGAAATTTGTCTCTCGTCAACCAAGTTGTTCTGTAGGTGTTTATCCAATGACAATTTAAAGAAATATTTTTTAAAGAAATGGACAAGTGCCTAAGATGTTTCACGGAAAGATTTAATTACTTAGGTAATTATTAAACGATTAGTCATATATATAATATTAAATAAAGCTCTTGGTTGTATGCTCTCATTTCCACATTCATTTCTCAGGTTAAAATAATCTGGATGGGGATTTCAATGCAGTAGCTGTAAAGCAGAGGTTAGCCTAAATTCCCAAGAGTAGAATAAATCACCATTTTCCTACCAGCCTCCTTTGAAAGCTTGGTTTAGCAGATCGTTCTAAAGAGAATATTGTCTCTTGAAAATCACTAATTTCCAGAGTTTACATATAGGCAGGAGAGCAGCTGAGGTTGGCTCACAGCGCAAACAGCAACAGCAAACAAACAAATGGAAACTTTTAACTTCCTATATTATGAAATACATCTCTGTATTTTTTCAGTTGTAAGTCTACCCTAGATATCACATGGCTACAGGGAAAGGTGATGGTGGCTTTCATCTTGTGAGAAGACTTAATGTGGTAGTCTTTAGATTTGAAAGAGCAGAGTCATTAAGGAAGACACTTACCAAACACTGTAAGTTCAAGGTCTTTTCTTGCTTTGCCCAGTGATGGGAAAGGGTTCAGCCAGGAAACTGTAGAGTGCATCAGAAGTTCTCCCATTGAAAGCTCTGTCACCTGTATTAAACAGTAGATAATATAAATAAATAGTATAAATATATACATCAGTGCTGCGATCCACATATGTGAGTAAAATGTTAATAAGTAGACATCAATAACTTCAAGGATCTACATTTTCTCTATTTATTGTATGTACAGAGAGAAAGGCAGAGAGATCTGCGCTATGGCAGGAAAAGTGTGAGTAATCCCCTGTTTAAAATAAGTAACAACTATAGAAAGTAATAGCCCCTAAGTTATGGAAGCTGGATAGAAGTTCTTACTGTTAATAACTTAGAAGAATATTAAGTTCATCTGATGATCTGTCACTTACATATAGCCAGTTGTGAACTGGCTGATTTATTAGCTGTAAGTATCTTTAATTTCTATAGGGTAATTAGTATTAATAACAGTGCCAATGGCAGAATTAATGGAGGTCTTGTACTCTCAGGCTGCTTTCTTCTGTGGGACACAACGTAACACTGTGAAGAATCAACTGTATGAGGTTTAACAAGGCCAAGTGCTGGGTCCTGCACTTTGGTCACAACAACCCCATGCAACGCTACAGGCTTGGGAAGAGTGGCTGGAGAGCTGCCCAGCAGAAAAGGACCTGGGGGTGCTGGTTGACAGCCGGCTGAACATGAGCTGGCAGTGTGCCCAGGTGGCCAAGAAGGCCAACAGCATCCTGGCTTGTATCAGGAATAGTGTGGCCAGCAGGACTAGGGAAGTGATCGTGCCCCTGTACTCGGCGCTGGTGAGGCTGCACCTCGAATACTGTGTTCAGTTTTGGGCCCCTCAGTACAAGAAGGACACTGAGGTGCTGGAGTGTGTCCAGAGAAGGGCAATGAGGCTGGTGAAGGGTCTAGAAAACAAGTCTTATGAGGAGCGGCTGAGAGAACTGGGGCTGTTTAGCTTGGAGAAGAGGAGGCTGAGGGGAGACCTTATCGCTCTCTACAACTACCTGAAGGGAGGTTGTAGTGAAGCGGGTGTTGGACTCTTCTCCCAAGAAACTAGCGATAGGACGAGAGGGAATGGCCTCAAGTTGCGTCAAGGGAGGTTCAGATTGGACATCAGGAAGAATTTCTTTACCGAAAGAGTGGTTAGGCATTGGAACAGGCTCCCCAGAGAGGTGGTGGAGGAGTCGTCAACCCTGGAGGCGTTCAAAAAAGGTATGGACGTGGCACTCCAGGGCCTAGTTTAGGAGTCATGGTGGTGTTAGTTGATGGTTGGACTTGATGATCTTAGAGGTCTTTTCCAACCTTAATGATTCTATGATCTCCCAGGCTGTCAAGTTTTGTTTCCCCATAAATGATGGGAAACCAGGTAGCCAACGGTGGCGACTTGGCTTTTACTAGGAGGAAATACAACAACTGAGCCAGCATTTCTCATATCTGATCTTCACCTTTACAGATTTGATCTGCTCAGTAATCGTTTGATGTAAATAGCTAAGTTGAGACCTTGCTGCCCCAGTTCTGGGAAATGCGTGCACACGGTCTGTTTAACTAATGGTTTTTGCTCTGACAAATACCCGTGGATGCCTCAGCGATGGAAGTGTAGCGAATGAGAATAACAGACCTTAATGTGAAATCCCTCAAATTGCTATTTTCATTTATACGGGTGAAAAAAAAAACCTTAAGAATTTAAGAACTCTATAGCATAAAATCTGAATGCCTTGGGGCATGGATAATTTCTGCAACATTTGAGAAGAGGAGGGTTTTTCCTACTGAGAATTATGTCTACTCCTGCTTGCAATTCCTGTCAGTCCAGAAGGCGGCTCTGGCCGCTCTCTGAAAATTTTACCATAACCTACTGATGAAAAGAAACCTGACAGGCAGATATGAAACGGAAGTCAAAATATTAAAGGAGAATGGAGAGAGCTCAGCACAAATAAGTTCCCAAAATTACCTCAGGAAGAGATAAAACACCCAATGGCAAGCGGGATAATGCTTCAGGAGTGAATAAAACATGTTCCTTCTCTTACCTCCTTCTCTGTTCCACTTTGATCTGCAACCAGTTGGTCAAATACAGTGCCATAATCTTCATATATCTTCTGCATCTCATTGATGTGACTTGCTACTTTTTCCATTGCCTTCAGCGCTTCTATAAGGTTTAAAAATTTCATAGACAGCTATGTAATTCAATTGTATCTTTTAAACATGACATTTTTTATTGAATTCCACTTGAGGCAGGCAAAATGATGCAGTGTTTGTCACCAAGTCCCAAGGTTTGGTGAACAGAATTCTACCTTTATATCAGTGCTTTCTCATAGCAACAGTAGAACGTATGCTTCCTGGTAAGTGAAGTAAGTGAAAAATGCTCGTCTGATGTCTTAAGTGCCTGAAAAGGCTGCAATAGGTATTCCAGTGATAAGCCCCCAGATGTATGAATATTCCTATCAACATGATAGTAAACAAGGTTAGGTTTTGCATCTTGTGTATATGTAGGGCCACTAGGATCTCTAAAGTAATCTACACTCATACTAGGATAAGTCATCTGATGAGCTTTAATAGAAACAAATTGCATTTGGCTTACCACAGAATAGACAAAGAACTACAGTGCTAGGTTGTACAAGTTCTTCATGGATTGTATCCAAGAAATTAAATGCTGGTGGCCAGGTTTTGTTTACATTTTGTTTTCTAAGCAAGAATGACACTAGATTTCATTAGACTTTTGTGTTAATTCAGAAAGGAGTTGGAGAAGGGCGCTTAGTTTCTCCAGTCCCGCCAGCTCTTAACGGTGCAGCCTTTTAAAAGTTTGGCATCCATCCTGACCTGCAAGTAAGTCACCCCCAGCGTGGTTGCAAGGGCAAGGGAACAGTATTAGAAGCTCCCTTTGAAGTCAATAACAGCCTCATGACTTTTTGCTGACAATGTATTTTGCCTGAATCTATTTTGTTAAAATGACAATCAATTCCATAAAATAAATCTCTAGGCTTTCATCCACCAGGTGCTGACAGACCTGAACTGGAATTTGCCAGGGTGAAGTCCCAAGCATCTGAGCCCAGAAAAGCAATCAACTCTAATATATGTTAGACAGACAAGTCTTTCTACGTGGGAAGACTGCAAAGCTTTGACACAGATCTCTTCTATGCAAGTGTCACAGCCAAACCTCAAACAACTGAAATTTCCTTCTGTGGCACTCTTAAACTTTGACACATTTCAAGAACTGAATAATAACCACAAGATGGAGCTTTGGTCAGTGTTTCCCAAGTGGGAAAAAAAAAAGCAACACTATGACCTGACATGCTCCTGCGCAAGAATTGAGGAGAAAGACCCCACTCCTATTTGCCATGGCAAATCCTGGGTATATCTACATGTCAAAGGGACTTGGACATACCAAGTCGGACTTTTTGCTAAAAGCATGAAAAAGCTACTTATTATTTTTAAGGAGAGGGAGGGAATTCCCTCTAGGTTTTGACAAGTTCTGTGCTATCTACCAGAATGGCTAGCTGCATCTCCAGAAAGGGCTGGAAATAAAACTTAACTCATATTCATTCCTCTAGAAGAAAGGAAGAAGTTACCTGTCAAATGATAGTGCTCCTCACTCTCGTTGTCTGTCAGAGACACCAGCTCTTTTAAAAGCAGAGGGTATTTCAGCACTCTCTGAACAGGCTTGATGAGATACGACTCCAGTGTAGAAGAGTGTTGCTTTGTGGGATTCCTAGCATCCAGAAAGGCCTTAAAGGCACTATCTGTTTTGGCTAGATGTAAATAAAAGAGTTGGTCAGTTGAACATGGAAGTCATAGAAGCTACAATAATTTGAAAGCACAGAACTGCAACTTGTAGCCAGCACCAAAAACCTCACCCTTTTCAATAGGTGGTTTACAAAGTAGTTTACACTATTCATTTAATAATAATTTCCTGCATTAAATAACATACACAAGGGCTAAGAGAGCCATTATATCAAGGTGAGATTATTCCTCAATGTAATTTTTCCACTGCACTGCAGTGGATGGCAGAGGAGGTAATTCCTAACATTCTAACATTTGTTGCTGCTTTTTGGAGTATGAGCTGGATTTGGAGATGGCACAAACTTGTGGAAGATGTTTCAGTAGCTATTCAGGCTACTGCCTGGATGATACAAAAGGAATCTTATCCCTTCAGTTCTATACCATACTTCAGCAGAACCACAGATCGTAGCTATTCCTATTGAAAGATATCCGATTTAGTCCTTGCTTTGTACCCATATTCTCTGCAAGTTGATGAGATTTGTTACGGTAGTTCACTGCAGTTTAAATTCATGCAAATGAATTACAATAATGAAGACAATAAATTACCTCTCTCGAGAACTTTCTGAACTTTGATGTGGTTTGCACAGAAGCCACTGTACAGTTTAAAGTGGTCAGCATAATACAGAAAGGAGCCCCCAAGGGAAAACAGCAATTTCTGAAATCAATACAATCAAAACATTAATTCATTACTAGAATCTAAAATAAAAGTTCAGGCACATAACACAAAGGCTCAACGGTGTGATTATCTGCTATCTTTCTATATATATCCCATATTTTTTAGGTTTTTTATATATTTTTATATATATATAAAAACCATATATAAACCATGAATACACTACTAGTAGTAGCTCTGTGATGTTTCTGTATTTCTCTGGGTGTAGAGTTCACCCTATTTAGGCAAAGCCTGCAATTTTCTCCATTCTCCCTGAGCAACACCACTGCAGCCATTCTGTCTTACTGTATCTTTCAGGCAGCACAGGAACAAAAATCAACAGACATGTAACAGGGTATGTTGTGCTGGGAAAAAACATGAGCAATAGGAAGGAAGGCCTAGAAGTGCCAAAGCCAGAAGGGACAGTGTAAAACAAACACAGAGGATTGCTTTCCAACTGTTTTCCTTCTTCCAGGCAGGTGGTAATTACAGGGCACCTCTGATGTTCTTGGATGAAAGGGCAGTTGGGAAGATGTGGGAGGGACTGAATCACGAGGGAGATGTTTTTAGAAAAATGCTTCCCAAAGCAAGGATAAGAAAGAGGAGTAGTGAGGGAGGAGGAGGGGGAGGAGGAGGAGGAGGCGGTCAGCCCTCTCCCCTCAAATTAATCAATGTTTGCTCCACAAAAGGCAGCAAGCGTCTGGGAGACCTGCCAGCAGTCTCGCCCGGTCCTGCAGACAGTGACTCCATCACCAGGGAACCTACTTCCTCCCTTTAGGGCAGGTACTGGGTGGTGCCACTGTGACACAGTCTACAGCCATTTACACTTTGTAGGTCCTCTTCTTGGAGCAACTCATGCGGCATTTAACAGGACAAGCTCCCAGTCTGTAGCAGGTGAACTGGGCATAGTGGGGAGGAGCACAGGGCAGAATTCAGCCCAGTGACAATAACCTTTCTACAAAAGAGTTCTGCATCATAAGCATCGCTAGTTTATAGCGTACTCAAAGTCTACTCTGCATCTTCCGTGATGCATCCTCTGCCGTGGGAAAGAGGATGATAAAACCATGAAAAATAGCACTTCTCTTTCACTGCTGAATAGGTGTTGTAATCCAAAGTAAAGCCGCAAACATAAAAGCAACTATATGAAACTTTAATATGAGTTCTTAAAGCCAGATTTCCACAAACATTTCCAGGCACACTGCAAGGTATTAAATGACCAAATATTTACCCGGAACTGGGATGGTGTTTCCAGTGTATTAAAATCTGAGGAAGAAGATATTCCATCTTCAAGGGTCTCCAAAAACACCTTCTGGAAATCCAGCATCTCTGGCAGACTGCCGAACAAGGACTCCATCTGTGAAAAACATCAGGCTATGAAGTACAGAACTCCATGCATCTAACTGTGGTCTTGCAAAAACAGTCCACTAAGGAGATGTGACAAACAGGTTGCAAAGGCCAATAACGTCTGCGTTAATACTTTTCAAACAGGTTTTATAAAAAAAATCCTTACAAAAAAGCAAAGATTCCTTAGCAGTTAAGTCAGAAGAACAATTACCCTTTAAAAAAAGAAGTGACGCATGCACCAGACAGAAAGGCACTGACTGGTATAATTCCTATTGTTATCTTCATTGCTTTTTCTGTCGTGCTCTCAGCAATGAAAAACGCAAGTGCCAAGGTCTTAACCCGTAAAAGAACGAAAAGCACATCTTTCAGTTGTTCCCTCACCTCATCCTGGGTAAGGAAGGTTTCATTTTGAAGGGGCTCCAAGTATAGCTCAAAGAGGCAGCTCAAGTCCTGCAAGAAAGAGAATTTTTTCACTTTTTATGTAACAGTTTGAAATTGTTCTTTATACAACAACTGCGGGATAGGAGTAATTTTGGGGAATGAACTAGAGGTACAATTCCTTTTCTGTAACAAAATCACCTGCGTGTTGTTAGCACTAAAGCAATGTCTAAATTAGATGCAAATTGATTTCAGTGTAATATTTTTGTTTCATCCATAAGGCTTTACAGCTTGATTATAAGAAATTATATTTTAGTATAGCAGGAGGAGAAAATGTTAGATGATGGCTTTCTAAAGAGTCCATGTATATGAACAGCATCAAATGTTTTAATCATGCATGTTAGATAAACCATATAAATAGCCACTCATTTAAACATCAGTAGTAATATTCAGAAGGTCACATTTTAAAGTCCTATTAGGTATTAAAGTGTTCAGTTTTGTTGTCAGGGAGGGATGTGATCAAGGGCTTTTGCAGTCACTTCTTCAAAGAATTGGTGCCACTTTTGAAGACTTACTATCCCACACCAAAGCGTGACGGCAGGGCTGGGGCCCACTGCAGGGCTCTCCGACCCTGAGAAAAGAAACGGCAGAAATTCTTATGGAGAAGGAATAACAAGCATCTCCCTGAGAATGCTGTAATGAGTATGTGCAACCTGTCAGGATTTTGCCTGGTGCAAACTTGCACACATCAGTGGCCTCTATGGTCATGCCTTTCTTCAAGTGATTATAAGAAACATCAGCTGGACATACATGGGGGTCCGCGTTCTGAAAGCTTCCTCAAGCTTTACAGCGTATGGCTGTATTAGTGCATTGGTGGATGTACTAACAACAACAGACTGGAAGTGTTTTCTCTTCTTTTCCATATACATTATTGCAGCAAGTACTCATATCTATAAGTATGTGTTTTGAGACCAAGTAAAGTAGACAATTCCTCCTTGCTGAAGGTCAATGAATCAATGCTTTCATGCTTCTTTTGGCATCCAGTCACATGAATTTGGGGTTTATAAAAGAACAGACATACATCTAACAAATTATGGACTAATCAGTCAAAGGAGAAATAACATATGTGTGATGCTACAACCAACTGGAGTTGTGCCTTTTAGCTTTGCTGATTCAAAAATAATTATGTACTATTTTCCACAATTAAACTTGTTTTCTAATTTGTAGGAGAATCTATTATGTTCTTCTACCAGATTTATTTTCATTCTGAAAACTAGGGAAACATCCCCTGGAAAACTCCGATGTTCAAATATTGCAGGTATCTACTCCCCACAAATTACCACTCTCCAATATAAATACAAATCGACTAGAACTAAAGCTACTAGATCAAATCCTACAGCCTCTGTTACAGGAGCAAGCCCACTGAAATCAACAGGAACAATTAGATAAGCAGACTCTGTAGGTTATGGCCCTTGTAGAGGGCTGGTTATATAGACGAAATATGTTAAGACCATCCACAAATCACAGTCAGCCTCAAAAAGAAGGCTGTAACTAGCCAGATTTTTTTTTTACCTTGACGTAAGATTTCTCAGTGTCCATAAGTTCTTGGATGACTTTCCTCAGTCTATCTGCGTCAGAAAGGTGGCGAGCCATTGGCCGTGGAGGTGGATCCTGGTTGTCCTTCTGTCCTTCCATACCGCTTGCCTGGACTTCTTGGAAGTTTCGGCACAACGCACTGATCTGTTCTGCGCTCTGTTAAATGAGAAGGAAGAGACAAGCGCTGATGTCTCTATTCTAGAATACAAGCTGTACTACAATTATTTTTAGATTCCTCAAATTTTGCTCTTGTTCCAAATTCAGGGGCCAGAGCATGCCATTGATTTTTGTCAAATATGTATCCTGATAGCTTTGAACAGCTTCAGTTTATAGCAGATCCAGATCACAGCAGTAAAATGAAATGAAAATTTTCTAGTGATTTTCCAATGCAAATTATTTTCAGTCTTCAGATACAAGCTTGCAGGATGCAAAAGACAAGAGAGCACTCGGATATATCGTATACTTTGATCCTTATGACCATCGCACTGTTTTCCATCTCTCATTTTGCAACACTCACTGCATCAAAATAGAAAGAATTAGTAGCTAAAGATCTTTTAAGCATCCAGAATAACTATTTTATTTATCATCTGCTATCTATATTATGTTGTGTGTTTTTTTCAAACAATGAGACTTGGAGCTGAGGGTTCAGATTCCAGTGTCCTGGGTTGTCAAAAGATCTTTAGATACTTTCTCTCTATATATATACACACAACTATGTATCAAGATTTTTTTGCTTTCAAAAACGGCGAATGGAAACCTAAATCTTTGAGATTTTTTAGAAGAATGATAAACATGAAAAAAACCCAGAAAATTTTCAAGCAAGCTAGGATTGGAGATGGAAGAACAACAGTTAATCTTATAAGGCAAAGATGGAAGAGAGAGATATTTTTCTGACACTATGAAATGGTTGTGTAGTTTGCTTTTGCATGACCATGACTAATATCCAAGACCCAATTTTTGCAGGCAATAATCTTTAATGCTTAATTTGAAAATGATTCCACTGTTCTCCTTCTTACATGACGTTTTCCTGGAAGCTGGAACATCACTACCATTACCCAATTCTACCTTAACAGCTGTTGGTATCCACCTCTTTATACTACATGAAACAATTCTTCTGCAGTGCTTCTGTCTTTCAGACACTCTCTAAGACACCAGACAGTTGCATATGCTGTGCCGTATATTATCTTCTATTTAGTGAATGCATTCAAATGAGGACTACATGAATGCTGCCTTACTTCAAGTGGAAGTCTTGTTTCAGCGATCTTGTTTCAGTGAAGAAATCAGGACATGAGTGCATTTCAGAACTGTCTTAATCTGTACTAATTTATTCCACATGCTGTTTCAAGTGGTCCTTTTTGGATCTGATTCACCACTGACTATCTGTGTAGCTAAGTTCACCAGCATACTAGGTCATGAAATGAGCAAATGCAAAAGTTATTCTGCAACTGAACTGAGTTATACAAAGCCTTCTGTAAGGTGGAGGCTAAATGCTAAATCTCAACCATTCATGTGATGAAACATAGGTACATCCCTCACACCTATATGACGGAAATAAATGTTAAAATGTCAAATATTTGCCATGTAGTCCGTATTACTCTGTAGCTTCCCAGCCCCCAGTTTTTAACAATGCCACCACTCTAAAAAAAATTCAGTTACTTTCCTCGCTAATATGTGCAACCATCTTCACAATCCTATATAACGACAGCTTGCGGGACTATGAAATTCAGATACATTTTGTATTTACAACATTTATTAGGACCTGACAAAATGCAATGTAAATTGCACGGTGTTTGTTGGAATTAGAGCTGCACACTGATGGAATACATTTAAAAATCACAGTCACTCTGTGCCACTAATATTAATTATGTTTTGGAAAGAAATCACAACTTAATTTAGGAAATGAGGGGGACGGTGTGTTTTAAAGCAACTTTTAAATAGCTGAATGCCAAAACACTTGAGTTTTGTTTTCTTTGTTTCTGATGTCAGAAAGTTTTGTATTTGTATCAGAACAACTCGGATTTTACGCTGTCTGCAGCTCAAGGTGTGTGTAGACAGCTTGATTTACATCAACCTGATGCCTGACCAAGGACACTAGATCAAGGATATGAGAGAGCCTATTGAAAGCAAGTCATAAACATCATCGTCTGGCACACTTTTACAAGGAGGAGTTAGAAGTCCTCTATTCTTCCTCAACCACCTTCGCATGTAGGGCAGGCAGACATTGGAGAACATGCTGTGTTCTCCATCCCCTTCAGTTCTGGGGCCAGAGCTGCATCTGCCACCAAGAACCACTGGATAAGAAAGCATATGGAAATAGATGATACTCAACATAAATACTATTTGAGCACCTAAGCAACACAATTTTCGTGTCAGAAGTTGTTCCGCTTAACTAGCCTAAGCCCAGTTTTACCTCTCAGCCATACTGCCAACAACAGTGATTTTTATAAACTTTAATGTGTTCCTGAACATGTAAGCACTTTGTGTTTGCAAGTCTGGTATTAAAAATACTGCCCTTGTCCTGCAGTGCTGCTCATAGGCTCTTGTCCTTTCCTGTAGTCTTGCTGCTCTCTGTCCTTCCCTTTATGGGAGGCTTCCAGACTGTGCAATATTGAGACCTCATTCTCCCTCTTTGTACCCACCGTGGTATTTACATTTGGGTCAAAGCAAGCATGAAATGCTACTTGATCACAGGACAGAAGTATTTCACATTCACTCTTACACATTGCATGGACCGTAGATGCAGGAACCCATTTTGCCAGTGAAACCACAAAGTGTACCTTAGGTTCTCGACCAAGAGCCCAGTATTCACGAGAAACTTCATAATAACAAATACGTAGAGAGGAATAAAAACTACTCTCACTTCACATTTCTTTCCAGAACTCCCTTACCATCCAGGTCAGGATCTCCACCTTTTTTCCACGCTGCTCTGGATGCTACTTTCTGCCTCCCACACTAAACAATGTCCTGCTCTTTATTATTTCCGCTCTTTGAAACAGATCTTTTCTAGAAAGGCTTTAGCGACAACCCCTAAGAACATCTCTTTTATATCTTTTATGTCTGGGCAGGAGAGGCCCAGCCTCTGCCCTGTTACTGGTTGCAGCTGGGATTTCAAAGCCACCTGGGCACTCTGGATATCAAAGGCAAGTTTGGCAGTCCAGTGCCCTTAAGCCAAGAAGCCTCAAGAGAAGCCCCAAGATGACACTACATACGCCCACCGTAATTTTGAATTAAGGTGGGAATTAACCCTGAATTTGCTCTGACAATGACACTGCAACGGTGAACACAGGCAGATTTGATTCTCAGATACCTCTGGTAAACTCAAGCACATAGTTTCTTTTATTTGCACAAGGCCAAGACTGACTGTACTTAGTAAATGGGAAACAAATTATTTATGCCAACCTTTATAGTGTGCAGCTCATCAGAATAAAAACATTTAAACTGGTGAAAAGAAAAGCCCAGACAACTGACTGTGGACAAGGCTGCAAGGTAGCTGGGTACAGAGAAAAGCTGAGGAGAGCGTACAGTGGAAGCAACAAACTTTCTCCAAAATCCATCACTTGAGCTTATGTATGCCACTTTCAGCAACATTTATAGGAGATTGCAAGCAGCTTCAGCTTACCTTTGGCAGTGAACAGCAGACAGATGAGGCTAAAAATCTAAAAATTTAGACTAACAGTGCTAGAGTTGGGAAAGACAACTGGAGCTTATGCAGGGTTTACAGAAAACAAATACTTGCATTCCAGGGAGAATGAAGTTAAGCAGCACCGTACCGTTTTACCGGCCATTTTCACAGATTTTCCAACAAAGCTGTACAAACCCTTCTACAGACCTAGCAGTAACAGGGCCTCGTGCCCCACACTCTCTTGGCTTCTAAGGAAACAGAAGGATGCATAGAAGCAGCCTTGAGAAACTTTTTTTTCATCCATGCATGTCTGCGGCTCCTAGTTAGGTCCCACATCCTTTTGCATGGAGTATTGCCTGTGAATGAGGATTGCTCACAGTAACCTTAGAAAGGACAGTTCCAATCCACATAATGGTCAGCTCGACCCATAGGTGTCAACCACCACAGTGGTTCTCAGCTTGTCAGATGGAGATGAAGCACGTTCCATTTTCAGTAATACTCGTGATAAGAAATATTATAGATTATTCCTTTAAAGTGAACAAAGGATACTTTTACAAGGAACCTCGTACAGATTTTCTTTGCTCCTTGCAGACAAGCGTATCATCATCTGAGGCTGTGCTATCCCCACCAGAGTTAAAAATCTCCATAAAATTAATTGGTGGGAGAGCAGAAGACATTAATCAGCAGTGGCTAAGCATTAGCACATCAATTTCATGGCTACCCTGTGACTTTCTACTGAATGATACTGGTTGAGCATAAATGCTGCACAAGGTCAATTAGTGTTACGGTGTCTCTGCTCATTGCTGTTTATTTTACCCTCATTTATACACCTCAGGTAGTCCGTCAGTCAGTTGAGGTTTGTTTGAAAAAGTGATGGAACGGAATATTTTGAGTAGGCTTAGAAAACTCCTCAGCCTAAGAAAGACTCCTTGGAGGGGAGGGGTGGGGGGGTAAAACCATGCATGTCCTTTGATGAGTTTTCAGATTCCTGTACCCTTGTGCAGGACACTGATCACATGGAGGTCACCAATCCTTTGAATTCCTTATCCAAAGAGGAAGTATGCCCAGAAAACGTCCTGCAGAAACAGATTAGTCTTGTACCCTCTAAAATGAACAGCTAACAGCTTGGCTCTGCCTGGTGTATATATTTCCAGGAAATAAGACTGAATGCACCAGTCAGCAGAAGAAATACAATTATACGGGATTTTGAGAAATGAATAACTGGCCAGAGAACTTTTCACATCCCTCCCTCTGTGAAAAAAGGAAAGCTTTTGGAGATGTCCATCACTTTTCCTTTGTGTTAGAATATATTTCTCTCCAGAACAAAGGCAGCCCTAAAAGCTGTCATTTTTTTTGTGGATCCATCACTCTACAGACTTCTCTCTCATCCTCAGACTGGGAAGTACTTTGTAACCAAGCAATGTAAGAGGCTTGTAAAGGTCTTAGCTTCCTTGAAGACCACTGAAAAAAGTTGCCGTATGTTACACACCAGTACAGTACGTGCACTCCTCTAACTTGTTTTTTAAGACTGAAAAAAGTCAACAGAGTTTTACTGAAAACTGCCTTGTGAGGTTTTCACCATAGGTATCTGGGCAAGACTGCTGCTCAGCTTCGGGCAACAGAAGCTAAAACAAAGTAGGAGACTCAGTCATTGCTTTTCTTCTGGTCCTTCTTTTTTTCCCCAACTTCAAGGCTGCTCAGAACATGAAACTGCTTCTGACTGACACTGCTGAAATTTTGGGGGTCTGTTTTGTTTAGCTGTGTCTCTTGCATGTCTTTTAATTTAAATGTTTAAAGCAATTAATTTAAATTGCTAAAGGAAAGGTGTTTTTTTAAAAGTGCCCACTCAGATCCTTCATAGCAATAAGCCAAGCACAGTCAGAGTTACGCTTTAAGGAGGGAGAGGCAACCCCTCTATGCCGCATTTTGAAAAGTTGCCCTACCAGACACTACCAGACTGGGCAATAGGGGAGGAGTTAAGAATAAACTTTCGTCTTTGAGTCAGAATTTCCCAATTTCAGGGAGATTTTCCATTAGCAAAGTCAGCCTGTTCTGGTAAGGCAAGTAGGTGTCAGCAACCTCATTTAGAAATCACAAGTACTGTAAGAAGACGGGTTGATGACCTAGTAACTCTTTCCTGACAGCACAGGTCAAGGCCTGAAATAAGGCTGAACACATGGCTGTGTAAAACAGCTAAGATGCAACCCACCTGACATGGTGCCTGAGCTATTAGTATGAACTGCATGGTGGCAAATCTTCCCCCTCAGCTGCCACACAGAGAGAGATGCCCATCTTTCTCCTTGGGTATAGAGGAAGGACCGCTGGTGACTTAGGTACTTGAGCGAAACACTAGTTATAAACTAAGTCACGCAGCAGGGATCTGGGCCCAAGAGCCTGTGTTGGCCAGGTCCCGAGGATCAGCAGCTCCCACCGAGTTCATAGATGCTGTGCTCAGCTTCTCTAAAATCAGTCTCCAGAGTCATCTGACCCAACGCATACCAAAGTCAAAGGCAAAACAGAAGTAATTTCCATTGCGGAATGCTAAATCCTGACCATACAAAATGTAAAGATGAGAGCATCAGGAAAACAAAGAGAGAGGAACCCTGACAGTCCAGGTCACAAAAAGGAGACTATTGTCAGGTAATATTAAAGCACACAATGCAAATTTCCCCAAACCCTGAACTTGGAAAAATATGGTCATTCTTTCCTTCCCCATGTCCTTATCCTGATGTTGTCAATTTTTAACGCAGAAGGCTCATGTATTTTCCTACCACCTTTGTAATATATTTACAGCCTTCTTATATTCCCCCAGCAGTACCTTGATTGTAGCTCTTATTTTTTTCCTCCTTGTTTCCACAATCCTAAATTATTTGTCAAAAAACAGAGAAATAGTTAAAACATTCATGCTGCAGTTATTTCCAAATTTGCCTGAAGAATCTTGTTAAAACCATCCCACTTCTTGTCAAAATCTGGATCATGACTTAGTCCTTTCTCTGACAGATGTAAGAAATAACTACTTGCTTGAGCCCGGCAGCAATCAGTGCAGGCAATCAACCTACCTCTCCCTCCCTCCGAACTTCAAAAAGCCCAAACCTCTTCCCATGCAGCATACTGGTATAAACTCACCCACCGACTACACGTTACCGGAATCCATTATTTGATTATTAATGCTGGGACAGCCACTATTTATCAAGCGCAGACAGCCTGGCACGCTCGTGCAGCCCCATCACCTACCTTAGCCTAATTAAGCAGCACCCACCCAGCTCAACCCACACCGCTGCAGAACTCACCACAGAAAACATCCTGTGCAGGGAGCCGTACGCTGCTGCTGCCTGCTGCTGGGTTTTGCGAGCCAACGCTAAACTCTTAGCTCTGGTTTTACTCCTCCTGAAGGCGGGCATTGTGGCTTGTGAATACGAACTTTGCCAAAGGAAAAGGCCCCTCGGAAGGAAGCCACGGATGTTGCGATCCCCCACGAACACACCTTCTCTCTGAGTTCAGCTGCACAAGTTTCTCTTTTGTGCCGATTAACGAAAATTGGAGACGCTGTCAATGTCCCAGTGTAACAGGGCTAAGCAGCATACGAGAGCACAAACAGACCTGCCGTGCCTCCCTTGATTACTAAGAATGCAGGGAAAATGTGCCAGATGAAAGGATTTTTTTATAAATAGCTTGATGTAGTCAATGCAGGACAAAGTGCAGTTATGGCAAGGGAAGATGGGTTTTATCTCCCCAGAAATGTACCTGCCTCTGTGCCTGTGAAATTTACTGCATAAACAAACCATCAGGTGCTTCGAGAAAATTAGCCAAATACCTAAAAATATCTAGAGGGTGCTGACTGCCCTGAAGGTCAGCATGAATTATCAAAGGTACTGATGCTCTGTCAAGGGTATATGCCACTAAATGGTGTGGCATACAAATGCTCTTACAATGATAAAATGAAAACCAGCAGCTCTCTGGATGATTTCTTTACATAATTGTGCTCGTCCTTTGTTTGAACTTTTTAGTTGTAATTACAACAATAAAAAGAAATTTAAACTGTGCGGTAATAAGTTCAGGCTTGAAAGTAAAAGTCCCCATGTTGATATATTTACACAAAAACAATCGGGTCTACAGCTAGGTTATTCTAAAAACAATGTAATGTAACTTTAAATAAAACATTAGAGGACATGACACCACTGAGCTGAAGAGTTACAAGACTGACAAGCAATTCATTAATAAATGGAGAACTATACCAGTGGCATGATAAAACACAGTAACTCCCATGTTCCCTCTATCACAGCACTGTTAAGAGCGCAATGATGTTGAGCCATAAGGCTTCCTTCAACACTGCCCTTGCCACCACGTATCATTCTCTAGCAAACCCTTTTCTTGAACCCAAATGATAGACCAGGCCTTGGTACCTATATCCTTGGTTATGAGCGTGCTGCTTCAGAGGTTTCAAGGATAGTCACCTTCACGCAAGCAAGGGAATAACGCAGCCTTCTCCTTTAATTGCTGCAATTAAACTTACAACCCTCTCTTTGCAAATCATTAGTGCAACTTGACAGCTCAGCATTTGCCAAACCGCGAAGCCCAGCTGCCGAGCATCTGCCTATCAGAGGAACAACAATGCTGGATCCCTGAAACAACATGCTGCTGATAAGGCTCACAGAATGCATCACAGTAGTATGAACCTCTTGATAGCTGATGGACTATGCCCTTTCTTTTGGAGACAGATATCAGGTTCACTGGGTGAGAAGACTGTATGACAGAAAACTGAGGGAATGGTCTCGAAGGAGCAAGAGAGGTTTTGCCTGCTCCCTATCGTTTCATTTTTCAATGGACGTGCAGCCTGGTTTAAAAATCCAATTCTATGGACTACTGTGTAGCATGTACAAGGCTACTTTTCTTATCCACCATTAGTGGTTCCCTCTGCAGTAGTCCACAGACCCTAGAGATCCACAGACCAAGTCTGAAGAGAAAAAAAGAATAAAATCACTAGTCGGTCAAAATGAAATGTTTACACTACTGCATATGGCATTGAAAAAATAACACAGGTCAGGTCACCAGATTCACGTTTATTAAGTGTATGACTACACTTTCTGGAAAGGTACTGCTTCTCCATTTTCTATCAGCATCAGTCGTGGCAATTTCAAGCTCTGTTTTTGTAATAGATATGTGTTAAAACACAGCTCATCCACCAGGACCAGGGAAGAAAAAGGCTGCTAAATTTCAGGTCCAAGCAATATCATCCATCTTGATGAAAAATAATGACAGGCCTTTTTAATTCCATATTAGGAAGTTATTCTTCCCCAGATTTGCTAATTAAGCCTGAATTATTAGCTAGCCATATGCCAGCTAAAAGATGTTACCAATTAACAGATTTTTTTAAAAATGTGTATTCATTAGGAAAAAAAACCAACGATGTTTTAGTAATACTTCCAACTCCTATTGAGGGACTCAGATGAATCAAAAAAGTGAAAAGCACAAACTAAAGTAAACCAAATGAATGAAAGCATTTTCTTTAGCCTTTCTTCTTCTCTAGAAGCACGCAACAAACACTCAAGCCCTCTTCAGGAATGTCTCCTATGCAAGATTTACGTGTAAAATAATCAATCACCTTGAAATACTTTTAAGATGACTGGAAAAATTACATAGCCTTGCTGTTTGTTCCTGTGTGCTTTGAGTAACACACACTCCCTTTACAGACATCTGGTTTTCTTCTTTCCATTTTAGTGGCACCAGGCTTGATAGTTACTATAACAGTAACATCCTTCGTAATACAGGCTTCCCTCTATTGTCCCGATACGTCTAGGTGCACTTATCTGCATCGAGTTTGTTTCCCATCCTGCTTTTGCCCTTAATGCATGAAGGTAAAAGGCTAATTTTGCTCTGTCTGTATGTACTGTGAATGACAGGAAACGTCAGCTTGCTGCCGGGACAATTCTCAGTACTTGCAGGCTACTTTAAAACATCAGTCTGGACCACCAGTGAAGCAGAAGCAGAATTTGTATACGCAACATGGATTTTTTTATATATGTGTGTGTATGTGTATATATATATATGTATGTATATGTACGTGTGTATATAACACACACACACATATATATAAAAATACACAATATGTACATACAGACCCTGGACTAAAGAGGAGCTCTGTGACATTAGTGGTCTCTAAGCACTACAAGCTCATGCTTAATTCAGCTGGTCTCCCGATCTCTACAGTGACCTAGAAGGGATTCTGTTTTTTACTTTTTATAAATGTGGGTGGATGATTTTTCTGAATATTTTTCTATCACGCTTATTATACTAATAACATGTTTTCTAAATGCCTTCAAAATGTTTTTTCAGAGCATAATTGACCACAGTGAAGACATCTGCTTTAATTCCAGCGCTAAAAAAATTAGTTAACATTCCAAACGTTTAAAATGAATTCTTGTTTAATTTTTAATTGCAAGTATCTTCAATACTGTTTGCAACATTCTCACCCAAAGTGTTTTGTGCTGAATGCAAAAAACTTTTCTCAAGTGCTGAATTAGAAACTATGGCAACCACCAAGATATTATCTTTGCAGTTGCATTCATCTTTCACAATATATTTTTGCACTGTGCCTTCTTCAGAAGCAGAGAGGGTGACCCTTCTGTCGTCTTCTTAGTAGCAGGCATATTGCATTTCAAATGTTAAAAGATGCAATAATCCCCCCGTAAATACAAATACAGACCCCCTGAACTCCACATCAACCTCTCTCCTGGTTTTGGCGGGGTTTTGTTTAGGCACTACAGAAGCATCCTGCTGTCTCAGAATGAAATAATCACCATGTGAGTGGAGGTCTATGTCGCCCACAGTATGTTAACAAGTGGAGACAGAGGCACACAGTGCTTTGAACAAAAGGTAACAAAATGTGAAAATCTGTTGGAACTTCCCTGTGTATCTCGCTCAACTGACCCCTTACTTTTTTTAATTCTCCTCCCTCTTCCTTCCTTTCAGGTATCTTTCTGTTATCTTTGATTCTGCAGAATCTGCTGCAGGTAGCAGATTTTTTCAGTTTTGGCATTTCAGATCTACCTTTGGCCTTACATGTTCCTGACACCACAAAATAGGAATCAAAGCCTCATTGAAGTGTATGATGGTACCCAGGATGCAGTATTTGTCTGAAATCCTGTTGGAAATCACACAAAGTATTGCAACTTTGTGTGACTTTGTGTCCTGTGAGTAACTGCTGGGCACATCACATACCTCAGCATGTGCTAAAATCATGCTTAAATGCTTCTGCATCACAAGGAAAAAACATGTATGTTATTGTCAGCACTGTAACTGAACAGTATCTCGGTCTTAAAAAAAACCCCACCAAATAATCTACAGCTGGCAGAGAGGTTACCCAGTTCCCTGAGTCTGTCAGAAGTGTGATTAGATATCTCTGCCTTTGATTTCAAAGTGAAATGCTGCCGTCATATCCTGCACTGCAGGTGACTGGGGTTGCCTTTGGAGGCCCAGGGTGGTGGACTCCAAGGCAGCTTCCTGCCCTTCATCTGTGAAGTCACAAGCCTCTCCAGAGACACCGCTAGCCATATCCTGTTGCAATGAACCAGAACTGTTGTCATATGCTTCTCTTTTCACCTGCAGGTAAGCCTTGTGGATTTTTCCCAGAAGACTACAAAGAAAAGCTGTATTATAAGTCATCTTCCATCAGCTTCTTTCATTTGCAAGCATCAACGCAACACAATTTCTTCTCCTGATCAAAACCATCTGCACATTCAACACCGACAACTGTCACAGGACTTTTGAGAGGACGTTTCCTTCAGTCAGAGGAAAGACAACAAATACCACCTCTCCCCCAAACCCCAGTGACCCGACGTAACAGCACAAAACAGGGCAACACAAGTTCACACTTCTGCACGCAAGAACTGCACAGTCTCCTTTTGCTCTTCTCTTTCTTGCTGTTCTTGCGACTCCCCACCAGTAACTATGCACACAGGTCTCCATCTGGAGCTTGACCTAGTGTCTCGTTGCAGGTTCACTCTAGATATAGCACCTTTCACACTTTATGGTTTCTAGGCTCCTCACTATGTTAGCCAAGACAGGCAACTTGTATTTGAATTTTGGGCCATCCATAGGGTGGCTCTGCTGCATTTAAAGAACTGCAGGATCAATGCAACAAAGTAAAATCCAGGACTGGGGTCAGTAGCTAGCACTCACTGGTAGCTTTACAGCAAGCCTTCTGCAACCTAGGCCATCAGTTTTGGTGCCTTCTCCGAGGGAAGGAATAAAATACTGAAACCTAAATTAATTAGCAAAACTCTTACAGACTTCTAACAGGCTACAATTTCACTTGTGTCACTGATACCCTTCTCAAAAGGCACATGATGACAGCAGGGGTCCGGCCGCGGCTCCACACTGCTGGAACCAGCAACTCTGGTTGGGCTCACCCCAGGCTGGGCTGTCTGCAAGGGAAGCACAATAATTAGCAGAGCTCCCCACAGGCTTCTGTCATGCTTTCGATGCAGAACTGTCCCCTCCAGGCACAACTGAATCAAGGAAAACCACTGCTGAGGAACATGCTATTTTCCCATGTTAGCTCTTAGACTCCCTAAATGCATCTCGCATCTGGAAGGGAATGACACTCGGATTGCAGAGGAGTATATATGATTTTGAGAGTGTTACGTTGTTAATCCCTTTCCTACAAAGAACGGAAAAAAAAGGATGTTAATTGTGGACTACTCCCCAAGCTTTTGGATCTCATCAACTGCTAAAGAGAAGTTCTCACGATTACAACAAAGGAAAGATCCTTAATGTCCTATGGGTGCTGAGTAAACCTTCAGGCAGGCAGCTCTCCTGCAATTAATGACATGCTGTGCAAGTGGGAACTGCCTGGGCATTGCAAAATAGAGCTAATGAGAAGCTATCACCATGAACATCATTTAGCTGGAATTGCCTCCATGCAAGAAATAGGTTTGGGGCCATATGGGCATACCAGTAGTTTTTTCTTCCTCTTATTTTACTTTTCCCAGAGGGACCTCTGTTGAGCTTCTGGTCATTTCTGCTTGGCTTTCTTTCAATATAGCTCAACAATTGCTCTTTACTTGATTAGTAATAACATTCACCTTCCAAGATTTTTTATTTTTACAGTCTTTGCTTAACAAAATCACTCCACACACACTTATTTTTCTTTTAGATATCCCACAGTTTTATTTCAATGTTAATGTTTCTTTGGGGGTGTTTTGGGGGTAGGGGTCACTAACTGACTAGCAAGAAAGGATGCCACTTATACCAAATGGAGAGAAATACAGCTCTGAAATCTACCAGACACATGTGAACATACATACACGCACTGCCACACCATCCTAAATGTAATCAAAACACGATTTGTACGTGTCGGTTTTTACGTGTTATGCACCGTATTATTGCAAATCTTCCTTCTAATTCAGTATATTTTGGTAAATCTTTAACTTTCTCACCGAAAAGTCATACTAGGAAACTGTTTAACTTTGGTGGGGAAGAATAAACATTTCTTGACATTTACCCACTAAAAGACAATCATCCACTGCTTATACACACACATTCAGACTGATGATCCCTATCTCATCTCAGAGTGAATGAGTGTCATCACCAGATCAAAATAAATAAATGAACCACCACAACTGAATATATAGGATTACGTTTACTGACAGCACCAGTAGAAGGCTGTTGGGTGTGTTTTGAATAATGGTGCCCTGAACTATCCCACAGCACATACGCTACAGATCACATGCTTGTATAATATTTTCTAGCTAACAAATCAGAGGAATACATCATTCCTAGCATCCACTTGCTTTCTTCTGGAAGATAAAATACCATTCAAATAATCCATAAACATTGAACAATTGTATTAATTTTCTGCTGGGATTGGACTATATGAGTAATGATTACTAACTGGTTTCACCTCTACTATTCCATGGCAACTGTCGCACTTGCCCCCTTCCTCTCCCCAAAATCAAACCACACTTTTATCTTTAACAATTGAGCATTCAGACAGACTAGCAATGGGATACACATTCTTTCATTCAGGTTGGAACCTAGACCTGAAGGTATATTGTACCTCAGGATTTCTACCCTTAAATTACTCTATCTGCATGAGAAGTTGATGGCTTTAGTGCTACTTCTAATGAAGCGGTTTCAAAATCAGTTTTAGACAGTTTGAAGACAAAATACTAATTTCTTCAACTTACAAAAACATTCCTCCAGTACATGGCTATGCTGTACACACACAGGCCAAAACCACATATGCAGCAAAGTCTTTACAGTACTCCCTGATTTTTATTACAGAAATAGCTGTGTGAAATCACCTAATAGGTAACACAAAGATTTCCTTTTCAAAATCATGACACGTGTATTTTGCATTTGTTGAAAGCACTGTTTTGGGAAGCTTGTTGTGGTAGTTGGATGACTTGGAAGTGGGAAGATGGGTTTGCTTTCTGACCCAGTCTCAAGTCTCTGCATTCACACTGCTCAGGCACCATCTGATATGCAAACCAGCTGCTCAATTGCACATATACTTTAGATAGGTTGGAAGACAAACTTCAGCAGTTATCAAAGTTAGGCATGTTTGCACGTTGGCTCCTTGAGCACGAGAAGCGGGACTGTATGCAGGGAGACCAAAACCCAGATTTCTCACCACGGTCCCAGACATGCAGAGTTCATGGAAACATCTACTTCTCACTGCACTTGCAAAAGCTCCTCCCTGGCAAATGGAGGACTGTCCACAACTGGCATCACAATAAACAGAATACACAAGCTTCAAAAGCACTGGAAGGATGATTTGACATTGCATAGGAAACTTGAGCATCCACAAGCAGACTTCTGAAATGCACAAGTACGTATTTTTTCCTACTTTCTTTTTTCCCCTATATCTATAAATATGGACATTTCAAGTAGGGCCATTATATATCTCTATAAAAAGCTGAAAGCATTTGAAGAAAACGCTCCACCCTGCAGGAGATGGAGATTTGTGTTTGCCAAAGGTGCCATGTGCTCTGCTGACCAGACTTGTTGCGAGCTCTTCATTTCCTCACCAGATGGAGGGAGAGCAAACATAGTTGTCAAACAGGAGCGGAGAAGGACTGAGTTGAGCTAATGTAAAGTGGCCCATGCTAGGGAAAGGTGTTCAGGGATTTTTAACCATAATTTCTGTTCATTGCATTAAGAATGGTATTCCCAAGAAAAAAAAGTTAGTTTTCTCCCTCTGCAGTGTGTAGTATTTTTAATTTATTTTTTTATTAAGAGGTGATGGGGATAGACTTGTCCTCATATACACATACTGATGTATGATCAATAACCTGTTCTGAGAGCAGATTGAGTATTTTAAGAGTCAACAGCAAAGCAAAGGCAATTTCTGTAAGTCTCTATACCCAACTTATTCCCAGAATCAATTTTACTTCATTGTTTGAAAGAAATATAGCTCTACTTCAAAAGCATTACAAAATCAAACCAGTTGGCCATTCTTTAGAAAGCAAATTCCTGTTAACATTCAAAGTTTCTCATCACAGTAGCTTCCGTTTCTGCATCTGCAATGTTAATTTTTGAAGATGCCAGCACAAACCCATTCTGCATTCATTGACTGTTTTTACCGTGATTACAAAGCATCACACTAGCTATTTTTATTGGGTTTCTTAAGTTTCTTACAGAACTCTAAGATACAGCTCAGAATATAATGAATTATGTGAAATATTTGCACAGAGTTTACTCTAAGGTTTTTTCTTATGATCTGTAAAATATTTAAAGTGAAAATACATCTTCCCCCTCTCACACGTGCATTTATATGAAGTTCCATTCTTTCCGTCTGTTAAAATTTAATACGATTTCGGAAATACTTATCTCTGATGATACTCAAAAGATTCAGAGCAACCGGAAAGTCAGATCACAGCAGTCTCACAAGAGACCTTAGAATAGTAGCTACTTATATGGAAAAAATTCACCTTTTAGCTATGTTTGTCTTTCATAAAGGATATTTTTAATATATTGAAAACACAAAGTAAAGATAAGCAAATTAGTAACAGACTACTAAACTTCATCTTAAAAGAAACCATGGGCTAGAGAAAACATTTCTAACCAACACAGTCTGCAATTAGAAATCACGAGTAGCTAAAGGAAAAGTTGCATTTTTTATTTATTCAGCTTTGTGCTACTTTGATGTACAGAGCTTGATTCTTGGCAACTGTCAACATACCAGGATTTAACTGAGCACCAGGAGCACAGACAATTATTTCTCAAAATTATTAAACACAACTAAACCTAATTGCACTGACAGGCATACTCAATCCCTAGATTTTCTGAGGTCCTCTATTCTTCTGTCAACAGTACGCCTACATACTCCAGAACCAACAATTGCAAGGACGACATGCCACTGCCACATAAACAGTATTTTAACACAGTTTGAAAATGTACTGCAGCAGAATGTGTTAGAAGTATAACGTCTATTCTTGTTAAATAAAATAGAAAATAAAGTTAAAGGTATTCAAGGTATAAATGGCGCATCGCAGAGAATACCGAGCTGACAAAACTAATGAGCATCTGGAATGGATGGTTCTTGATGTCCATGTGTTTTTAATAGTATTTTATAACTTTAGCAACAGCTTCCATTTCTGGCATGAAACAACCCTCTGTTGCCCTTCTAACTCATTTGTTAGCTCTCAGATGAAAGACAAACATACAACTATTCTAAATTCATTCATTTCTCAGACTACAAAAAATGAATGAATGAATGAATGAATGCATGTTTGAATGTAGTACACATGCAACAGAAGACTTATTCCTTTGAGATTACAAGGCACTTCTGAAATGCCTCACTGCACTTTCAGTTGAGATGATGCTTAGCCTTAGCTTGGTATGAGATGAAGAAAATAATAGTGACAAACAAACAAACAAAAAAGCTCCAAACGAGAAACACAAAATCTAGAAATCAGGCATGCAACCATTAAATCCAAAGCTTTAAGACTGTTTTTTATTTACTTACATGTTACGGGACAAAAATCAACCAAATTTCAAAGGAGTCTGCTCCCTCAGAGCCAAGTAATTACATCTACAGTTGCTGTCAGCTGGGAAGTGATCATCTCTAGCTGTCTCTCCCCTGAAATAATCCCAAACTGCCTGTTGTTCCAGGCTGTGCTCAGAACCTCTTAGCGCCACCACCGTCTTCTCCACAGAGCTGTGCTTACAGATCTCCTCTCCCCCATACTTCTGTGACATTGCCTAATGCTGAGATGTCTGTGCTACTGCTCTCCCACAGGCGTGGGTCAAGTTAGCACATGCAGGAAACAGAAGGCAAAGGGGAAAAAAAACCCAAACCCAAATCCAGATGCTATGCTTTTTGGGGCTGCACAATTTCCTCAAACTAGCTTTTATTAGGAATAGCTATTGTTCATCTGGCAAGCAGTCCCAAATCACAGCTATAAAAACAGAAATAATTTTAATTCCTTTTATACTCAATCACAAAAGCACATACAATATACACTACTTAAATTTACTGTGAGGTTTGGTTTTTTTTAATTCTACATCTATCAGAGAAATCAAAAGGGTCAGACAAAAAGCTCTGACAGTAATAGGCACCCTCCAGCAGAAAGACAGCAATCAATTACAAACCATTCGCAGAAATTGTAGAGCTGTCACAGACTCGTTTACAGCTGCAGTTCAAGTCAGACTGCCTCTAATTGCCAAGCCATTTTCCTCCCCTTGTACCTACAAAACTAGGACAGCTTCAGAAAATTTTTTTAAATGACACTAGATGTGCATGCCAACCCAAGAAGTGAACTGCAATACGGCATGGGCAGTTACTTCAGCAAACTGTGCACAAGCCATTAATACTGCTAGACGTGACAGATTTGAGGCTGGAGACAGGGCAGGGAGCAGACCTGTCTGTTTTCCCCTCTTTTTTGAGCTTTAATTGCAGCAAGTAATTTAGAGCACTGGAGCAAATTTAGTGCATTCAGAGCAACAAATAGCGTACATGAATTGTTCTCTGTGTATTTAAATCCTCCTGAACTCTCCCTAATTTTCTGTCATCTGGTGCGTTTGATACATGATCAGGATTGGCTTTGTTTTTCTGCTAAAGCAAAGCTGACGCCCCAGAATCTCCTCCCCGCCCCAGAATCTCCTCCCCTCCAGCAGGACGGGAGCTCTGTCATGTATGTCCGCACAGTGCACGGGGGGCAGCGCGTACCGCGAGTGAGCAGGGCACCCCGAGGCTCCCGGGGAACCTGGCCAAGCACCAGCCTGCTGGTGCAGCCAGCCACCAACGCATCCTAAGCCTTGGGGGTCACCTCTGCTGTGCTCCCACAAAGATCCCTGCCCCTAAAACGTTGCAGAAGCCCTAAAACAGGACAGTAGAGAAATCCACATTACCCCTTCCAAAGGAACAATGTGTCCTAGGGGGAGAAAAATCCAGTTTATTCTTGTCTGGTTGCAAAGACTTTTTGGGACTGTAAGCAATGTGTTACACAGGGTATAGATTATCTCTGTGGGAATCCCCTGTGCAGCAGGAGATGGGCTGAAGACCCAAAATCACCGGGCTTCTCCTCAGTCTCTAGGGAAACTGCATAGTCACCTGTATTAGACTGCAGTAGATTACAAAGTAATCCAAAAGTAAGAGGGGATCAGCTCCTCTCGGTAGGTATGGCTAGAGGCACAATATATCTTCCCTGTTCTGGTCTTCTGAGTTTTTACGTTCTGCCTTACCTCTACCAATTTCTCATACAACCTAGTACAAGACAGTAATATATTCCAGCACCACAAAAACTCTAACTTCATTTCTGTTATGCAAGAGTGTAACGCAAGTGTTATCACAAATTTGCTTGGAGATACAATCAACTCATCAACAGAAGTAACAAAAACACTTCTGTTGTCAGAATGGCAATGCCTAGTAAATCACGGCCACCAACATGAAAACACTACCCATGCTAGCAGTTGGGGGGGTTCAAAACAATATGCACTTGAGTTGGACACAGGTTGCAATCTGACTGACTCAGAGCAAAATGGACAAAAAATTGCTCTTCGAAAGCCAATGCATTCGAAGGTGGACACTAATTCTGGGGTTCCCTGCCTCAGCCTCCAAGGTCCTGACCAAGAGAAGGTTCGAGCATCCATTACTCCAGCTGAAGTCAAACAGTAACTGCAGACACATAAAAGGTTCTCTGGATTGGAGAGTGGGAATCACTGGCTCTCAAACACTGCACCTCTCCAAGTCTGCAGTCCAGTCTAAAACTATTGATGTTAAGCGAGTGTTGCTATGGTCACTGCAGTCTTAACAACAAGCCCTAGAAGTATCAGCAAAAAGAAAACATGAACCAAACTGAATCAGTTAGAAAGCTGTAGCAGCTTTAGTGTTCTCTGCAGAACCGGGTGCAAGCAACACAGAAAGATGAATTTGACAAGTATCCGTCCGTTTGCCATTTTCCCTGATCACACTGCTTTTGGGGATGCAGCAGCTGTGCCTTATGTGCTGACCTGTCAGGGTGACCTCAAGATAAAACACTAAATACAGCTAATATGCATAAAAATGTTTGCAAATTAGTGCCGTACCTTAAATTCTTTCCCACAAAATGCAGAGCGTTAACACTACAACACTGTCTTTTTGTTCATAAGGATTGTTATGTCAAGCATGTTCTTACCCTGAAAGGTGGATCAGTCTTCTCCCTGTGTGGCACTTGGTCCAGAGTGCCATCAGTACTGCTCCTTTTCAAGCTGGATGTGACATCAGGCACATTACTAAAATCTGCATTCGAAAGAAAACAAATAAATAGAGGGTTATAGGACAGGAACAGGAAAAGTATTTACTTTTATCTGCAAATACTTTCAGTGTCTAGTAGAATTACTATAGGGGGAGAGAAGGAATACAAAATTTGTGATCCTCCCCACCCCCTAGAAAATAACACAAGACGTCAAAGCAAGGAGCAACTATGCCTGGAAACTCTGCTTTCAAAACAGCAGCTGGACATCTAAGACTGTCTGAAGCAACGCGCATATTTGATCTACCAAAATAAACCTAATGCTCTTGCTGACAGCATGCTTTCGAAGGTAGCATTATCTATAATCAGCACACTCTGTGCTGAGACAACCAGTGAGGATAATTAAATGCACTCAGTAGTTCTCCCTGGATGAGCACGCTATTGTTCAACACGACTTAGTCCTGAATCCCTTAAAGATTTAAGAAGAAAAGAGAATTTTGCCTTGGAACAAACACCACAGTTCATAATACGGACAAAATCCCTTCTTGTTACTAGCAGTATACCAATTTTACTAATTTTGGAGTCCATGTACATAGCAGCTGGCACAATGCAAAAAACAGAGGAGGCACTGCCCTGCTCTACTTATTGACAGACTATAGTTTTCAATAATGTTTATGTGTAAACTCAAGAGCTATCCAACAATGCTGAATATTCATATAAAAATGATGTTTTTTCTCTTTACATTTCCTCAATTTGCTGCTTAAAATCTGCAGAGATGTTTACACGGAAATTCTAATTAAAACTCTTAGAAGTGAAGAAGTGATTTTTGATCTGCAGTATTATCAATCCGAGTAGCTGAAAATCATAAAGCAGACACCAAAAAAATAATGAGGATTTTTAGCAACCTCAGATGATCAAATAGTAATAAAATGAAGGGTTTTTTTAATGTGCTGCTTTGTTTCCTAGCCTTTAAGCCTCTAGGGTATAATTCACACCACATTACCACATTTTCAAACTCTTTCTCAACACCTACAAATGCTGGAGATTTATTTTTAAGTGAAAGCTGAGATTCTCATTTAATCACTGACTCCAGCAACAGAGGTGGTAATTAAAACAAATATCACTCATCTTGCAGTAAAATCATCAGAGCTAGCAATAATGAAATTGTGAAGGACAACAGTATCTCTCCACCTGGGTGTTGCTGTTGTCCTGTCCCTGCAGAGCAGGACCAGCTCCTCTCAGCAAGAATTGAAAAATATGGACTGAAGCAGGGAGGGAAATGAGAATTTTAGGCCCAAAAGAGCACCTTATAGCCCATGAGGAGCCTTCCTGGGAATATAAAACATGGTAGACAGACTCCACAGGAAAGCCAGAGAGAAAGGTGCAAATAACTCACAATGATGTCACCTTGATACTTTATTTTTCCATATATTAAGGTGCCTTTGCCAAGCTTAGCGTCAAGGCTGACACTGTCCACCCAAATGCCAAAGACTTGACTACTATGTCATTTCCCTATCCTTGCAGAACCAAGGACCCCATCGCTTTTCTCCCCTCAAGCTTTTTTACCTTTTCCTCCTGAATTAAGGTGTGGCTCCTGATATCTCAGAGCCTACATAACATGCAATACCCCAAGAGTTACCACCTTTGCAGAAAAACCCCATATTTTACACAACTCCACCAAACAGCCACCCATCTTCTTTAAGAACTTAACAAGGAGTCTGCCTTGTCTATTTATTTTATTACGCTTTTACTCCTCTTCCTCCACCGAGCCTGAATAGTTTTCTCCTGCCCTCTGGACTTCTAAAGTAATTTTGAGTCTCTCTTCTGTATATGTGTACACATGAATGCCTATTGACTTCCACCACTGTCAACTCCTGGGTATAGAAAAGGTAAGCCAACCCTTAAAACCTGAGCTGACTTTTAAATAACATTTTCTTGGGGGTGAGGCGATGCCAAGGATATTATTTCCCATTGTTTCCCAGTTTTGTTCTTTCCACCTGCCTTCTGGGTTTTAATGCACTTCGCCATACCTCCAAACAACATGCACCTGAGACAGATGTTGCAGTGGCATAAAGGATCTAGAGTTTGATCTCAGGTCGCGAACTAATGAGGAAAAAAACCTATGTCCTTTCTCTGATTTTACAAAGTGACCATTAAACATATTTGTCCTTTATGAAACAGGAAGTAAAACTAACCTATGCAAGCAATGAAGAGAAAGCATAAATGTAGGAAGGGGAAAATATGGTAAAACAATCAGGAGGCAACGTGAACAGAAGAAATCAGGATAACAACACTCAAAGTAGGCAAACAGAATATTATGTCACTTTGTCCAGATGATCTATCTTTTCCTCCCTTCACCCTCATCTTTGTTTTTCCTTTGTAGTCTACAGGACTGTCAGAGGTAGGTCTATGTAGTCTTGCCCATTTTTATAGCATTTGGTATTGGCAGAATATGTTGCTGATGGTAGTTAGGGTAAGCAACAGTAAATGTTATTTTAAATAGTAAAAACTAAAAAAAGTTACATGGAAAGGATCCAAGGTGAAAAAGGACATCCTACTGCACGTTGTATGCCAAACTACCAGGGGGAGGGAAGGAAGGAAGGACATATGGCTTGCTGATCAGTTTAGCATCCATATCCTGTCTCCCTTTCCTTCTTTTACTGTGGAAGCAGACTTCCTTTGGATCTGCCCCTACAAACCATCAAACTATTCCCAAAGAACACAGAAGCATCAACATCAGCTGCATACCTTAAAAAAAAAAAAAAAAAAAAAAAAAAACCAAAACAAAAAAAAAAAACCCAAACAAATCAAGGGGCAAAAAAAATTAGTATTACCTTAGAGAACAGGTAATTTCAAATGCAAAGCCTAAGGACATAAACACAGCAGCAAGTTTAATATTGAAATTCTCTCTACTTCTAGTACTAAATGGAAGGGGAGTAACAAGCCAAACCATTAAAAAAAATGTATTTTCTTTAAACATTCAAATTTGGATTTAGCTCTACAATGGGACTCATATTAACAAACACGTCCAAAAGTAGTAATGTAAAACTGTTATCTTACAGGCTGGGTAACCACTATCCTTTCAGGCAAAACTAGCAATAAAACTGTAGAGACTATGCACAGAATTAAGAGAAATGTTACAGCTGTGCGAGTACGAAATCATTCCAGTATATAACGTTCTGGATCTTTGCTGGGAATGAGCACAGAAAAGTATGCAAGGAAATATACATTCCTAAAAATCATCCAAGTGCAAGGTCAAATCAGCACTTCCCAGCAATTTTTTTTTTATTAATATTTTTAAAAAACTCTCTAAAGTTACTTACCTTACTACAATTACATTACTGAATAGTTAAAGAAAACATGGACTGCTTTGCTGGAAACGTTGCTTGAGAGGCTTTCCAGCATAGTAATGGTGAGTATACCATGACTAAGTGTGCCTATACAGCTCCATTACAGCAGTACATTTGATTTATTCTATTGACATACTTGTGATAAACCTGTCTGGAAGAAAAAAGGGACTGATAATATTGGGTTAAACAAAACGATTTAAATCTTTTAACATAATTTTTCTCTACTGCAGCATACCTCTCTGTCCTGTTTATACAAGAGGGTAGGACAGGAACCTCCTAAGCAGATAGCTTCTTCTGATCTAGCAAACAGGAGTGTCTCCAGACACTAAAATACAAAGTCAGTGTGGTGGGTTGACCCTGGCTGGACACCAGGTGCCCACCAAAGCTGCTCTATCAGTCCTCTCAGCTGGACAGGAGAGAGAAAATGTAACGAAAGGCTCATGGATCGAGATAAGGACAGGGAGAGACCACTCAGCAGTTACCGTCATGGGCAAAACAGACTCAACTTGGGGAAATTAGCTTAATTTATTAACAATCAAATCAGAGTAGGATAATGAGAAATAAAATCAAATCTTAAAAATACCTTCCCCCCACCACTCCCTTCTTCCTGGGCTTAACTTCACTCCAGATTTCTCTTCCTCCTCCCCACCAGCAGTGCAGGGGGACAGGGAATGGGGGTTGAGGTCAGTTCATCACATGTTGTCTCTGCCGCTCCTTCCTCCTCAGGGGGAGGACTCCTCACACTCTTCTGCTCCAGCGTGGGGTCCCTCCCATGGGAGACAGTCCTCCACGAACTTCTCCAATGGGGGTCCTTCCCACAGGCTATAGTTCTTCACAACCTGGTCCAGCGTGGGTCCTTTCCACGGGGTGCACTCCTTCAGGAACAGACTGCTCCAGTGTGGGTCCCCCACGGTATCACAAGTCCTGCCAGCAAACCTGCTTCAGTGGGCTCCTCTCTCCATGGGTCCGCAAGGTCCTGCCAGGAGCCTGTGCCAGTGCGGGCTTCCCACGGGGTCACAGCATCCTTCGTGCATCCACCTGGGGTCCTCCATGGGCTGCGGGTAGCTATCTGCTCCACCATGGACCTCCATGGGCTGCATATCACAAGTCCTGCCAGCAAACCTGCTTCAGTGGGCTCCTCTCTCCATGGGTCCGCAAGGTCCTGCCAGGAGCCTGCGCCAGTGCGGGCTTCCCACGGGGTCACAGCATCCTTCGTGCATCCACCTGGGGTCCTCCATGGGCTGCGGGTAGCTATCTGCTCCACCATGGACCTCCATGGGCTGCAGGGTCACAGCCTGCCTCACCGTGGTCTTCACCATGGGCTGCAGGGGAATCTCTGCTCCGGTGCCTGGAGCACCTCCTCCCCCTCCTTCTTCACCGACCTTGGTGTCTGCAGAGCTGTTCCTCTCACATATTCTCACTCTCCTCTCTGGCTGCAGTTGTGCAGGTTTTTTTTCCCCTTCTTAAATATGTTAACCCAGAGGCGCTACCACCATCACCGATGGGCTTGGCCCTGGCCAGCGGTTAGTCCGTCTTAGAGCCGGCTGGCGCTGGCTCTGTTAGACACAGGGGAAGCTTCTAGCAGCTTCTCACAGAAGCCACCCCTGTAGCCCCCCTGCTACCAAAACCTTCCCACGCAAACCCAATACAGTCAGCTTGTTGCAAACAAGAAGAGTATCAACCTCAGATAAATGCTATAATTCTCAGAAAAGCACAAGGGGAAAATGCCATTATGTGAAAAGCTTAACTGCGTCATATGAAATGCATACCAAACTTTTTGCTTGGTTTCTAGCAATGAACGACCAAGTACTAAGAACGTGCTCAGCACCTTCAGCTACCAACAGCATCACCAAAGAAGAATGCCATTACTCCTGCAATGCTTTGTCTTGCTGGCAGGCAGATACGTGACTCACAATCATTCAAGAGAAATTATAATGTAACCACTAAAAACTGAAAAAAAGCGTACTTCCTAAGTCATGGTCCTCACTACTCATCATTCAATTAAAAGTAGGCACAGAGCACACAGATGGGACAGTTGGTGAGAAAAACAAACACATACAGCATATCCAGGAGCTCTGTACGCCTACAGGAATGTCTCTTCCCACATCGCTGCGGTGATACACATACAAGTGGTCAATATGGAAGTTATTCACATATTTGTGAGCGGTGAGGTACAATGGAAACACATCCTCTAGCAGATGTGCGAGACAATAATAATCTGTGCTACAATCCCAGCCAAGAAACCAAAGGAAATGAACTGGAAAACATCAACATCGACCATCCGGCAATTGATTTACCATAAAGAAGCCATCAACAAATGCAAATGTCACTTATCTCTTTTTTTCTGTTTAATTAACAAAGAAGCCTTAATTACTTTCTAGTCAGTGCTGCTCTTACCACTTTACCTGCTCACTGCAAAGGCAAAATTACCATGAGGAGAAAGTAGGAACTGAGGATCCTGTTTCTTTTATAATTCTTTTTTTCATAATACTTCAGAACTTGTTCTGGTTTAGATTTTTCTCACCAATTTCCAAAAAATGCCAAATAATCATCACAAGCATGTCAAGTGTTATCAAATGTCAAGCACTACCTGGGTGGTGTAACCACCCCCTTTTTCAAACTACAGCAAGAGGGTGTGTTTCCACTTGCCACTCTACTGACAATGATAAATTGAACAAAAAATTCCTTCTAGCTCTACACGAGAAGACAACACAGCAAAATTAAATGTACTCTATCTCTCACTCCAAGACAAACTAACACCACTACAGGGCATCATTTTCAGATCTAGCAGGAGCAGCAGTTCTGCATATCACTTGGTAACTACCCTCAGCAAGTAAAGAAGCACTCTGACAGGCACAGGCAGTCCTGACCTCGGTAAAAATATAGTGACTATGCCAATATGGAAAATTGGGTTTCCATTCTGCAACATTTCTGAGACTGCAAAAATGGTTTGCTTTGTATCAGAATGAAACCATGTCCTCTTACATTATGCTATTCTATTTTTGCTAAAATGCTGAGAAAGAGACACCACAGAGCAAAAAGAAGTAGCTTGACACCAGGATATTCATCCATGATGTAGGAGAGAGAGATGCTCTATCAGATTCAGCGAGGAAACTGAACCTGGGTCTGTCTCAGCTAAGGTAAGATGCTTGATTAACAGCTAGTAGCTGTGGGTCTTTCCTGGTATCCCCAACTCCACTTGACCCACTTACCATACCACCAAATATTCACTAGAGCATATAGATTAATACTTTAAAGCTCATGGTAAAGCTAGTCCCATAGGACGTGACTGACCCAGGCTGAAATCTGTCTGTCCTGAACAGGGAAGAGTGAGGCAGGATAGCAATTAATGACTAGAAAATGGCCATGTCTCAGGTTCGTGCGAACCAAGTTGCACTCATGCAACTCAGCAGAAGATTAAACTTTCTTTAGCTCTCAACATTTAAAATGTGGCATATGAAATTGAACCTCAGGAGCAAGGATTTTAATAAATGATTCAAGTGATGATGGGGAAAAGAGGATGATGCTATGCAGCTGGTGAATAACAAGCAATAGCTATGTTTAAAGAAGGAATGAGAATGTTGAGGAAATCTAATGTAGGAGGGTACAGATCTGTGACCTATGTAGTAACCTAAGGCTTTCACAATCAATTCAAGGAAAGAAAAATTAAAAATGTGGAGATAAACATTAACATAACATAAACAGACTGTGTCAAACAAACCTGACATCTACCTTTGATAGAAGATGTTTTTAAAGACAAAGAACATAGAATAAATCCAACCTTCTGGGAACTTAGTTAAAAAAAAAAAAAAAAAGAAAAAGAAAGAAGAAACTTTTATAATATCCCAAGGGAAATTATTAGCTAAAATGAAAAGGATAGGAATTAAAACAAGGGAGAACTGGCTAGCAGGTAAGATAACAATAGATTGGTTTGAATGAACTTCTAGGCCTGGGAGAGGCTAATGGTAGATTTTGTCCAAGGTGGCTTTGGGGACCAATTTTCCTTGATATTTTAATTATTTGTCTCAGCAAAGAAAGTACAATAGGAAGTACTCTGATTAAATACTCTAATAATTCAAAATTAATACACAGCATTAACTAAGAGCATGACAGAAGATGCATAAAGGAGATGCAGGATGACCTTGAAGATGGAGCCACAGTCCCAGAATGAAATTGCATAGAACAAAGTTTCAGGGACCAGTAAGAACAATTCCTTCTATAAGCTGTCGCTCATCAGTTGGAAACAGGAAAGGAAGAAAAGTGTGGAAGTGTGCAGAAGGCGTTAACAACATGTAGTTGTGAGCTAGAGCTACTTAAGCAATGCTCAAGCCCAGCAGATACTGATCAGTTATAACACTGGCCAGGAATATGTCTATGCTGGCAATTAGCAGACTGACTTTCAACCATCACATGAACAAATTTCTGGAACAGGCTTACCTGGGAGCAAAGAATGCAAACAGTCTACCCTGTTTTAAAATGGAATATAATAAATGTATCAATAGGGTTGTTGAAAGCCTTGAACAGCAGAGGACTAGACTCACTGAGTCTGGAAATTCTTTCCCATCCTAGGTTCCTCTGTCACCAACGTTACACAAATACTACACAGATGCCTAAATACAGCTGCACAGGCAAATAGATGGCCAGAAGCCTCTGTCTGTTCAGTAGAGCACAAGAAATACTTCAAGTTTCACTAGTGCTGGTGTGTAAAGATCGTGGCAAAGATTGTTTATGACTAAGAGAATGCTTATATCACAAGTGCACGTTGGTGAAGAAGCCCTGACAGTTGACCCACACCCCAGTCGCTTGCTGATTCCAGCTCAGATGTTCATTATTAACTCCAGTGGTTACTCTGCTACAAACTGATTTTTCTCTTGTTTGCAGTTCTCTGGCACTTGAGAGGGAAATGGGGCTCTCATTTCCCGTCCCCTCTGCTGCTGTTTTTAATCTGCAGTAGTTAGATGCTTCAGATATGGCAACACAGACACACACACATAGAGCTTCAAGCAATTATGATGGGCTTGGTCTAGTCTGTAAAAGTCAGATACCCTGAACTCAGATCAGAGCAATTGACTGCATTTTTATACACTGGTATTGTCCAGTGATGTCAGATAGATGTTGCAAAACAGCAATAAAGAGGGCATCAACTTCTTTCTGAGAATACTAATATGAATCTTAGCTTGAAAAAAATTAGGACCCATAATTATAAGGAATTACAGGAGGTCCAGTCTATCCACTAGGAAAGAATGTATTCAATATTTTCACTAATTCCCAAACGCCCTAGAAACTGGCAATAAAACACAACACAGCCGATCTTCAGCATGTAGGATGTTCTCCCTCTCCCCGTTACAGAGAGTTTCCATAACGCGGCTGTATGGTTTAGATGGAAATAAGATATTACATTTGGGTAATAAAGTTAAGCCAGGTGTATGGAAAACTGCATTTTTCATTGTTGTGTGAATTCTCCAGACTGATCAGTTAATGATGATAAACTTGCAGCTCCCATATTCTTCTAGCCAATGTTACTATCCAGAGGAGAGTAAGCTTCCAAAAGAAGATAACAAATATTTCCAAAATCCCTGGTGCAAACAATACTAAAGTCTGAGCCAACTCTCAGAAAGGTACAAAGCCTTGGTGGTCCTAATGCCTTAGACTTACTGAAAAACAGGGAGTGGTAGGTGAAACATTCCAGCATTGTTGGAGAAGAGAAATACCAGTGTGGTGAACTCTAAAAATGCTCCCTTGGAGACTAGTATGCATAACTTCAGTTTAAACGGTTCCGCCTGGCAGGTAGCACGCATGTGCTTATTTCTTTTGGTTCGATACAACTAAATATATTTCAGGTTTTCAACAGTATATTTACTCTTTTATAATGAAGTTAAAAAAGAGGTATGTAAGAATTTCCTTCTGTATCCTTTTCCTTTCTGGCAGACTTCAAGAAATATCTTTCAAAAAGTAACAGTTGATCCAAAGGAATTTATTGAATGGCTTTCAAGAGACATTCTCACAATCTCTGTTAAAGAAGGAATCCAAGTTTCACCAGAGAGATCTGAAGGGTTCTGGGTTCACTAGTTCAGTTACGAATAACTCGTATGTCTTGCTTATGTGAGGATCAGACCTTTCAGTTCTTTGGCTCATGTTATCCCCTGGGATCAGCGTGGAAGGGGCACCCAGCAGCTGGCATGCAGGACAGAGCCTATGCAATCTCTGCAGCCCTTTAAATTTCTGTCTAGGTTGCAAAGACCACATTAGCTGCGTTCAGGAAGGAGAAAGGCAAGAGAGTTCTGGGAGGAGAAGACAAACTCCCACGGAAGATTCATTAACTGTCCCACAACAGCCATTTGCACTGGAGAAATTGCTAGTAAAAGTGAGGAGGGTCTACAAGATGAGGTATGGGGACAAAGCTAGGTAGGTTTAGTAAAGCTGTGATACAAGAGGACACCAGAGTTGCTCCAGGGTTTCCATCATGAAGGCCCAGGTCTGGAAACATCAGGAGGTGCTTGGAGGCAGACAGTTCTTTAAGGCCTTCATACAAAAGCAGTTTTTTTCCTCTAGACCCTCTTTGGCCAGAGAAGGACGATTATAAATTTGGTGATACGTCACCTGAAAAAAATTCAGAGCCCAGAACACAAGAATGGTCCAGCTCAAAGTGACGTGTGGAGAGCTAATTTCCACCTAGGAAAAGTGCACTGAAAGGTCCTACTTTACCTCAAGCTGTTGATCTATTTCCTCAGCATGTCACAGTAGCAAATAAATAAACAAATAAATAAACTATTTTTTTGCACTCTTACGTCCTACAACTGCAAGCCTCGACGTGAAAAATGGCTGCTACAGACTGAGCTTATTCATGGGGAGTTTTTACAGTCACATTTGATTTCTAGACCAAAAGCTGTCTCCAGGTAGCTTCTGCACTAAAGAAACAGATCTAAGAGAAGGCAGGTAGGTTGCAGCCACAAATGAGAAATATCCATTGAAACATGCCATATCCTCCACCACTTCAAGCTGAAAGCCAAAGCAATTTGATTGACTTTTCATCTTCACCGGGGTTCTCTATGAATCTGGGCAAACGACTGAGGTACCACGGACCCTAAGTGCAGATTCTTGTTAATCTCTAATGAAGTCTTCCAGAATTACGAGAGTGTTCGTGTTAGCTCAATTCAGTAATTTTAACTGGAATTTATGTAAGTTTTTAACTATTGCACAGTGGCAGTTCAGTTGTTTCACCACAGCTGGTACTCACAGGCAAGTATTACTACTTAAGCATTCACACTCCAGTGCTGGAATAAATTCAAAACAATTTGCGGGCAGTAACTGTGGTTATCAACTGTACAGTGGTTTACAGCTTTCATGCTGCTTTAACCAACAGTTAAAAAGATAGTGAAATACTAAATTTATTACCAATTCAAAAACCCCTTCCTCTTTTTGCCCAGGAAATTTTCAAATTCTTCTGAAAGCCTTTGACATAACTTCAGATACCAAATAACTCAAATTCTCATTGCTAAATTAACATGACTTGAGTCCACTTATACAAGCAACTTCAGTTTCTAGAAAACTAAAACTAAACATGTTTAGAGAAACACAAATAAAAGGCACTGGATTTTAATAATTCAGAAATTTTTTAATCTCTGCCAGATATTTTGGCTTTTATCACTTGTTGTTGTCCTAGGAATTTTGTAACGTATTTTGGGACTGGCTGGAAGGTACGTTCTCAGCTTAGCTTCAAGGCTGTAACAACTGACTCTTTGGCGTAGCTAGAAACTTCATTCAGGAACTCTTTCAAGATGTTAAATCTGGAAAGAAAATTAGCATACAGCTGTCATAACATCAGTCTTCCTAGACAGGGTTCTTAAACACTGAATTAATAGATGCCTGTCACTGACAAGACTAACTGTTACTAAACAAGACATGCAATTACAGGCCAGACAAGAAGGTGCCCTTCATGGCCCCTCTCATCCATACGTTTTGGCTTCAGGGAGCAAACCATGAAACATCAGAAGGTGCTCTGCAGGACCGAAGGACAATGCAACCAGGCTGCTTCTCCTTGCAGATCTGATGCTGCCTAGACAAAGAGAAACTCACACTTCTGGCCAGGGTCTGAAATGCTCAAGCAGGACAAGCCTGTCTCCTTTGTTCTCATCCTTCAGTGAGGAAAATGACACTTCTTCTTTAAACACTCTACATTTTCAAGTTTAGAAAAAGCCAGTATGTTCATGCAAGTATTCTTGGATCGTACAGCTTGCTTAAGACATGTTGGGCCACATGCTGAACAGTGGCTTAGCTCCAGTCAGCCACCTACTTCTGCAAGTGTAACTTTCTGTAGGCTGCTTTATGCTCTCTTTTCTTTTCTTTTTTTCTAAATATCTGTAGAAACATCCATTCTGAAGCTGGAGCAGAGTCCTTTAGATCCCTTGGGAGTTCCTTTGTTGGTTAACTGTTCATCGTGAAGCAAAGTAATCTGACTTATTTGCTAATTCAGTAATCAATAGGAGATACAAATCAGCAACATATAAGAAATAGCTGCCTGCACTTCTGTAGCAATGCCTGATTAGCCCCTGCACGTCAATGGTATGTTTTTATAGGGTTATTTAACTTTCTAAACTTTCTCTGTCCAAGTATCTGCCAGTCAGACAACTGTTCAGGCTTTTCAGTTTTATGCTTAACACTTCGCACTGGCTTCTCAAATTGTTACCTACATACATTAGTTTCCTAAGTGCGTAACAAATGCCTTCTTAGATACAGTCTCACTGGAGGCCGGTGTTAGCTGTAGCTAGTGCATCACCCTTCTATTCCAGTTCAACAACTGGAGATGTGGGGCTGCGGCAGGGAGGAGGAAGACACAGCAGAGCCATGTTGGGTGGCCACCATCCTCTACAAGTGTCAGCAAAGGCTGCAGCCCACTGCTGCCATTAGGTGTTCCAGGCTGGGGCTGCCGGACATGCAGGGGTGCTGTCAGTGGCTCCTCTCATGGTTTCTGCTGCTACTGCGGGATTGCTCACATGGGACGGCTTTGGCCATTCTCAGAGGTCATTTGCACGCAGGAGAGTTGGAAAGCAAATGGAGCTGGCCCTGCCCAGGTACCAAGTGTACCATCTTAGTGGCACATTTTCTTCTCCATCTCACATTTATAGGCACAAAGTAATGAAAACAGAAAGGAAAAAGGGGAAAAAAAGAAGTTACTTAACAGTTAGCAAGAATCTGTGGCTAGCTTAGTTAGTTTTTACAATTACTCAACCTACCTTACCTCTGTGAAACACAGAACATCTGCTGTTTGATGCGTTTTAAATTATGCCTAAGCCACCGGTCTATATGTGGATGTCTCTAACTTTATCATCATTAATAAATCTCCTTGCTGTCCATACTGTCACTCCACAGAATTCAGTAGGGCGGGCAATGTCATGATTTATGCCTACGTCTTGTCACTGAGCCAGAAGGTGCAGCTCCACGGGGTTTAATGGAGTTTACACCAGGAAAAAAAACAGTTTGGCCCGCTGACTTCACAGGGATTAAATCATAGCAGCATTTAGCAAAGCAGAACAGAACGCTCTTTCAGTAGAAAAGCACAACGAAGCACATTTAAGGCTGTCCCATTTTATAGCATAAACAATCTTTTAATTTGCAGCATACACATGTAGCAGGAAGCCAACAGGACAGTTTGTCAAGTGCCAGCAAGAGCTCATTAAACCACCACTCTTAGGAAACACTCTGTATTGCAAAACAGGCAGTAGGCAACAAGTGCTCCTATGGATCCAGCTTCTGAAGAGGCAAACGCTTTCTTTGAATTAACCTCTACACTGCTACAGTCCCAGGTATTGTCACAGACCTGATGTAGTCTTTTCCCGGTGATTCACAAGAGCGCAGGACAAAGACACTTGCGTTAACGGCGCACAAACGGCTGGAGCGGGAGCCAACCTACCACGGTTGTCCAAGACTACTGTAAAAACACACCTCACCTCTGAACTTGCTTTGATGAACAGCCACTGCATGTCCTATCACATCTATGTGGCTTCCTGCTGAAGTAAATTGGGTAATGAGTAAAAAGAAGAAAACCCAGCAGAGTCATCGATCTTCAGGCAGACGAGCAGTCATGCTGCATAGACAACTACACATCTACGTTAAAAAGAGGCACTGCTCTTCTAGCGTGTTGCCTCACACCACGCAAAACCACCGGATATCTGGTATTAGATCCACCAGGCAAGAGGGAGCGATGTGTGCATACCTGCACAACTAACACAGATCAGGGCCCACATCTAACAGGACTGTGGGTATCCTTGGGACTTGGGAAGCTAAGAAGCAATATTCACCTCTTCTCAGCTCAAAAGAGTTTCCTGTGAAAGAATAAAAATAAATTTATTTGATTCCTCACACACACAGTGCAATGAAGGCCATACCCTACAGCATGATGAAGAGAATTTAAATGTCGAAACAGCAGCTAGGCAAACAAACAGGACCTGATTTGGGAAGAACTAGAAGTTTTTTAGAAATGTTTTTCAATTAAGTTTTACTTTTACTTTTGTTTACGAAATGCTTTGAACGTTACATTAAAAGATGCTTACGAAATGTTTTAAAAACTACGGGCAAACAGCAACAAGCAGAGCGATCCGAGCCAGTGCTCCAGGCACAGCCCCCAGCTGCTGGAGGCTACAGACCACCTTAGTTTCACGCCCTCCTGACTTTATCTCTTTTGTTAAGAGGGACACACAGGTCTTTCTGATATTCAGGCTGGGTTGGGACTGGACGAGGATGCAGGGAGTGCTACCTGGAGTGGCGTGCACAGCAAGATGCAAAAAGCCAGCTGGCTGCAGAGCCAACCTCTGTCTCCCTTTTCTTCCCTCAGTTTGGTGGTATCTGACGAAGCCGAATGGAACAGTTTTCTGGAGAAGATGTGAGTTGCAATTATGCTTTACAGAGGTATCTAAACCATCTAGTAAAGCGTATTTGAAACAGAAAGTACCTTGGAGTTGAATCCAAACCAATTATTATTATGACCACATTTTTAAAAAGAATTTAGTCATACCAAAACTAAACTTGTGGCTGACTGATATGCTTTGCTTCTGTGCATGCTTACTAAGATTAAAATCAGAAGTGGCTCATGTCTTGGGAAACAGAAGAGCCACTTCCCATGTGAGGGTTCAAACCACTGATCCTCCTCCTGAACCAGTTACATTTTGCAAAAATATCTCAATGTTTAGCAGATCAGGAGCTGAAATGTCATTGCTCCTCTCCAGCACACATCCCAGCTACTTGTCAAACAGCACGAAACCTGACCCTCTCTCTCCGACTCCAGCCACGCTTTATACAATGTAAAATAGCTTCATCAGGAGTGACTCAGACAGGCATGTCCCAGACTACGCTGCTGCCCGGGGATCAGCGCGAGAGGTAGGAAAGCAGAGGGCAAAACCCATCCTCCAATATGGCTAGAGAGGTGCACTGCGGAAGTGTCGGCTGGAAGAGAGCTTGCCTCTGACAGTAACTCTCCTTGCAAACAGCTCTCCCCCAGCACCTGCCTGCTCCCCGCTCCTCCTCCTCCTGCTTACCTGGCTCTGGCCCTTGTCACACCTCTGCACCCGCCGGTTCAACTCACTGAGTTTGCAGGGAGGCGGGGGGAAGAAACCTTTCTCCTTAATTACCTTCATCTGGGGCTCCAGCAAGTGCCAATGCCAGCACGGGGGCGGGACGAGTGCTATGGGGCTGGAAGGGAGGGCTAAGGCGGTGCAGGAGGGGAGAAGGAGGAGGAGGAGGAGGAGGAGGAGGAGCAAGCCTCCCCCAGGGTGCTGGCCAGCAGCACCCAAGCTTTCTTCACCGCTCCTGGGACCACAACTCCAGAAAGATGGGCCAGACAGGAACCCAGACCCCACACAGAAGGTAAGTGCCCTACCCCAAAGATGCGGAGTACAACACGGAGCGAAGTAACAGTATGTCCATCTTTTTTTTTTTTTTAATTTTCTTTTTTTTAACGGTTTCTTTCCCATTTAGCTCTCTAACCCTCCCAGATGAAAGTGTTTCTTCACAGAAACTTGTTAAACCATATCCAAACTGCCATCCCCCACTTTGTTCTCTCTTTTTTCTTTTTTTTTTTTTTTTTTTAAAATACAGAAAAGTAGACACTAGCCTGGTAGGTAAGTGGATAGAATCAGATCTTAGTTCAATATAAGGTCCTCTGTCAATCAGTATATTACAATGAGCTACAAACCAGGAGGGTGGGGATAGGAGGAGAGACTCATTCTTCTTTCTCTTGTCTATTTATCTGCTGATTAAAGATGTCACACTAGGCATACTGAATGGAAATGGTCTTTCTGTCCTGAATTTAATGGAAGTAAGATTGAGTATAGTAAGCCTCTTGTGTGCCATGATCATCCCTGTGATCCGTTACCCAGGAGCATCCCTATTAATGATTGAGGATGTTGATAGGAAATAGAAATAATATGCTCTGACATTAGTTGTTACATGAAGAATTTACACCCTGCCTTGTGACAGGACTGTAATATATAATAATTCCCAAACACACCAGGCTGTATATAGATGCTTGGTGTTTGTAACGACAAGACTGATTGTTGCAGCATATCTTCAGTTACCTATTTCTGTGTGAGTGCTGTGTGTTGGGTGCTCTGCAGCCTTTCCTTCTACACTGGTTGACAGTCTGCCAGGCACCTTCAGCTTCCATGAATGTAAATGTCAGTGTCAGAGGAGTTTTGAAGGTGATAGTTACAACAGTGTAGTTTTAGAAAAGTTTTCAGGTCATTATGAATTATAGAAGAGTGCACACTGCATATCCTGGTTTTCATGGCATGATTGGAAAATGACTTTTCCTGTCTGCATCTCTGCTTTAAGGGGACATTAAGAGACAAAATAGGCGCAAGAGACACAAGTATGATGTACATCAGGAATCTGGTCCTTCTCCCAAAATTTATGGCTCTTGAGATTTGGTGGGTTTTGGTTTTAATTCAGACTCTTAACGGAGATGGTGGCAACTCTGAGATTTGGTGGTTGGTCCAGACCAGATTGTGAATTTTTAGGGGTTTTGAGGGCCTTTGCATAAGAAGTTATACCATGTTTGGGGTGTCATACTGTCAAGTTTCAGCGTTTGCTTTTTATTTTTGTCATGGCAAAACTAGACTGAGTGTTCAGTCTTACAGTGTGCATGCATTTTGCAAGGAATGCTGACAACTTGCATGCTTAGGAAACTCAGAGAACGCGGTAATGACAAGTCACAAGAAAAAGTGCACTCCCTGCCTGGTGTGCTTGCTCATTCTGAGACAAGGAAACTTTTGTGGTGCTTGCAGGAATTTTGTGCATATCCTAGCTGATGATGTTTTCATGTTCAGATAGAGCGTAACCTGATTTTATGAAAGTTTGGCAGGAATCCATGCAACTAGACACTAAGCACTTCCTTTCCTCTAGTTTCCCTTCGATCTCACAGAATGTTTAGCAAAGCAGTGGCTGAACACCTTATGTCAGAGTGGACAGATCTGTACAAGTGTATGTAATTATCTTCTTTCTGTTGACAGCTGGTCCTGGCTGAAAGCTCACACTCTGACACAGGCTCCCAGTGCACCGAGAGCCACGCTGACCTTCCACCACCCATTGAGAGAACAGGCGGCATTGGAGACTCACGGCCTCCATCATTCCAGTAAGAGCAAGTTGTCTTTTTTTTTATTATTATTTTAAACCAAAAAATGCAATTCCCATCTCTTCTTTCCCCACATTTCTCCCTGCTGCTGCAAAACAGCTATTTATTGTTAGAAAAATAATATACTTATTAGAACTGAGGAATTAGAAGGGGGATGGGAAGAAAAAAACCCTGTCATTGTTAGAATGAAATATATATCCTATATATCTCAGTTTGAAACCCATGGTGGAAGAGTTAAGTAGAGAGGGAGCCCAAAATGCTTTTCATAGTGTATGGATGACAACCTTTTATTACTATGTTATGTATATTTATGTAGTATGCAGAGCCAGCAAAACACTGATAGCAAGAGCAAAAATTTACATAAGGAGTAACGCCTCCTCCATGTGCATACAGAGGCTGGCAGCTTGAACTGCATATAGCCAAACTGGGAGCCATCTCATTTAATGGTAGCTTTGTTATTTCCTGTTACATGTGCAGAGCCAATGTGTATCCTCAGAATGCCTTGTTTTTCAGGGAGGCCCTCTGAATTTACACAAGGAGGATTTAAAGCTGGACCTGGTTCTAGCTGTGATCTTAGTGTATGTTTGGAGAAGGAAACGTGGTCTTGATTTGCATGGTGTCATGTGTTTCCACTGCTTTCTGCAATATCTATTGCCTGGAAGAGCCCTTACTGTTGTGTATGAGTCTTTTACAGATAAATGCCTTCTAGAGGGTACCAGAAATCTTGGGAAATACTACGGGATTTTACTGCCCTCCTGTGTTCATGAATTGCTTTATGTTGACTGGGAGAGGCCTCTCTGAGTGCAGTCACGTGGCCTGCAAATATAACTAGTTCTTTGTCTTCCTGGCCTATACCTACATGTAATAGCTGCAAGATCAAACTTTATTTGAAAAAATAATTACATTGTAAGTTAGGCACAATTCTGTGTTTGTGGAACCAGTCACTGCTAATGACTGTATGTACTCAGACCGATGAAATTTAAGCTGTGGTCTGCTGATGCACCTGCTGTCTTCCATAGTGTTCTAATCTTGTCTGTGTCTTCTTGCCATCAAGTCAGCACAGTGCTGCAAGTGATGGTATCTTCATATTACAAAGCAAATGTGGGAATCCTCAAAGGGGTGAAGTGCCTTACGCAGGTCATGCCGAGTTAGGAGTAGCAACACAGGAGGTCATGCTTTCTGGCTTGTGTTCTCATTCCTAGGTAAACCAGCTTCCTTCTTTCTCTCTGCCCCACCCCTTTTTTCTTTCTTGTTTTAAACTGCAGTAGAGAATCTGGCTTGTGGACCAAAACTTGTTCTCCCTTAATGCCTTTTTTGGTTTGTCTCTTCACAATTGAATGTCTTAACATTTTGTAGTCATTTTTGCTGTTGTGTTTTTTATATTTTCAATCCAGAAGAGAGCCTAATGATGACCTAAGTTTATTTCCATAACACAGGGCAGAGTATCTCATTCAATTATTCTGCATGAAGCCCTTAATTCTGTTTCACTATTAGAATTTCATTTTAAAACACACCCACTGTAGGTTTAAAGATTCCAAGTGATACAGTCTCCACCATATTTTGAAATTATTTGTTTCTCTTGGATAAACTAAATAAGTTGAGCTGCTCAAGTCTTTTTGTAAAGAGTGGTTTGTAGAACTTGAATCATGACTGTAGTTCTCTTCTGATCACTTACAATTCTCCAGCAATTTTTGAAAATTATGTTTCTTGGGATTTTGGTCTGGTGATTCTGCAATAGTGTGTTCAGTGCCATTTCTGCATACTGTCTCCTTGAACAGTATTTCCATTTAAGAGATCAATAGTGCAACCCTGTAACTTTCACAACTGTAACTTCAGTGTTGCTGCATACTCACGTTACCTCCCCTTCTGTAAGTGTGACTTACCTTCTTGGTTCCTAAATCCCTGAGATTTTTTTTAATGCTATTCAAACTACCAGAGATCTGTCATCTCCTGTCTTCCTTCTTCAGTGTTGATTGGGGCCTTATTTATATAAGAAGCCCCAACTGAGCTAGGTGTTGTATAATTGTACAAACAGAAATGTTGCTGGACAACAAAGAATACAAGAAGTAGATGAAGCAGACCGGTCAGCAGGCAGTACCATCCAAGGAAATGAGATCCTTATCAGAGGTTAAGTGGTAATCTGAACTAGCTGCCTGACAGCATTGATGTTTTGCTTCATCACTGATTAAATCCAAAGAAAATTTACTTTTTCCCTCCCTGATGAGGATTCTGAAGTTCATCCTGTATTTCATGCTCCACTGCTTCTGTTTAGCGGTTGCCAAATCCACCCGTTCATCTGAATGGGTGAGGCTGCTCCTGGTTTAGTGGTGGAGGTGCATGGCTGAGTTGAGAATAGTGACCTCTGAGCTAGCTTTCTTACACGTCTATTGGGTATGTGCACTGAAAATTGAATTGAGTTTAATTGGCTCAGCAATGAGAGAGGAAACAAGCCAGCTGTCATGTTCCTTTTGCACCGTTTGTTAGGGTGTAAACCGCCTTTTGTAGGCGAGTTTAGCCTTGGAAGCGATTTAGTATTGGAAAGTATCAGCAGTAGTCACTAGATGGTGCTGCTGAGATGTCTGAGAGCCTCGCAAGGCAACCTTAGGAACTGTCACCCTCTTTCCCTTTTCAGTTGCACTGGACTGAAACAAGAAATGCAAACGTACTTGTGACAACACTTAAATACATACTTGCATTTTGGTAGCTTCATTAGGGCTTAAAATGTGCAGTCAAATGGTTTCTTGAACAACAACCTTGATTTCCTAATTTGTGTGGTGGGCATGTCAGTACATTTCATTAATGCAAAGAAAGCATGTGAGTGTGCAGAAGGCTTTTCAGCAGTCCTCGTAAATGTAACACTGTACAGATGTGCTTACACCCAGCTTCTGGGTCCAGCTTCCACAGAAGCCTATGGGACCAATTGGTTAGATTGTTGGTAGTTTAATTCCCTGTGTAAAATGTGCATGGCAGTGCATTCTGGCCTCATGGAATTCTAGGAGAATACATTAATGACTCTTATGCTTTAGTGTAAGTATAATGATGGCCATTATGCACTCTGTGTACATAAGTAGGACATGTCAGGCATAAATAACAGGTGCAAAGGGCAGATGTGAATTGGGACTCCTTTTTAAATGGGTGGTATTTGTGGGACAGAGGGGAAGAGTATGACCAGTAACTTTCTAAGGCAAATCTTTCACAGCAGAGCATTAGGTCACATCAGATCATGCACTATTATATTTTCAGGAGCTTTAGATCAGTTTCCACAATCTAGCTCATTAAAATGAGCTATGGACTTTGCCAGCGCTCCAAGAGGCTTTTCTCATTTCCTTCCATGTGAGCGCTTCAAGGTAGCTTATTAAATGTAAGAATAGCAGAGATACATAAGACAGGTTGAGTCTGATGGGAAAACTAAATAGCTAAGCTAGTTCTGTTCAGCAGGGGGAAGAAAGAGCATCTCCATCTTCCCCTTTGCTCCAGTGAAGTCTACTTTAACATGAGTGATTTTTTTTCCTCAGCAGTGATCTTGAAACAGATGGTCGCAAATAAGCGGTCTTACATATTCAGTGTTCTGTATTACAGCCACTGCTCTTGGTTAGCCGACTTGACTTGTCTATTGGAATTAGAAGTGAAAGCCAGTCTGGTTTATATGAACTGAGAAATGGCCCTTCCTCCATGCTTGGAAGTTCAAGAGTACAAAGCTGTCATTGCTGTTTGTTTAGATTCATCCCAGAAAGTGGCCCTAAACCATGGGGACAAATTCTCTGCTGCCTCTTTGAAACCTTTTGTTCTCGCTAATTGTAGTAGTGAGAAAGTGACTCTCAGTAGAGCCCTCACAAAAGCAGAGTGGAAGAAAACTGGCCACTGAGATCATCATCAAGATCTTTCTGCTTTTTGCCCAAAGCTCATTTGCTCATAATGGTCCTTCACTAGGACTTACTAGGTTAATATTGTGCTGGCATATCTGTGTACCTTTCTAACAGTTGAGAACATGAGGAAAGGACCTGGGGTCTATTTGTACATTTCACAGACGACCACTTAATTATTTTGAGCTTTGCTGTGACTTGCAAAACTTCAACCTTCAAGGTCAGCACTCTATACTAAAAGTGGCCACAGTGAGCTATAGCTTCTGCCCTTTGGCTGTCAGCATGCTGCATATCTAGCTCGGGTTATTGCCAGGAAAACAAACCTGTTCGGAGGTGAACAAGGAATTGAGCTGAAACACTGGCTTTGGTTTAAAAAGAAAATGTATATATTGGGATATTGTAGAAAAGGCAACTGAATTCACAGGCTTGAGAATAAGCCCCTGATAGAGCATGTCATCTGTTGGCATTACTAGAGGAGCTCATACATACTTGTATATATTTCTTGGATCTGTGATCTTCAGAATAAGCATGGGAGGGTTTGAGGGATACATAGTAACTTGGAGGCTGAGATGAGTGTTAGGGTCAATAAGTTTTGTTCTTCCATAAACCAGTGTTGTCTGTTTTGTTTTTGTGTTAGGCAGGTATGCTAGAAATTTGTGATATTAAAGCTCTCATGGTTGGACTGTGCTGAAATCCCATTTCCTTTGCAAGTGTGTTAGCAGGTAAAGCTGTCTTGTAGTTAGCTGTCATCTCACCACATGCTAAAATGATCCCTTTGTTAAGTGCATCAGTAGGCTTTTTTTCCTATGGAAATTTCATGCAACAGTCTTGTGGCAGCTTTTTCAATGTCATGATGATACTACTTGTGCAAATACCATGGTGTCTCAGAGCATGGATATTGAACTGTTTTTTCACCCTTCAGGTAGTTTTGGGGTGAGCAGAGCAGTCTGGGGGAGCTTGCAGTGGTGCAGCAAGACTGCAGCTAATCCATGTAATAGTTTTCTGGATTCTAAGCCAACATGCTCACAACTGCAACTGCTTTTATCAAAAAGAAAAAAAGAGATGACTCCACTGTTTCTTCCTATTTGTTCTCTAACAGCCCAAATGCTGCCAGCAGCCGGGATGGCCTGGACAATGAAACAGGAACAGAGTCAGTTATTAGCCACCGGCGAGACAGACATCGACGGAGAAATAGAGAAGGGCATGAGGATGGTGAGTGCTATTTCATTTTTCCCCTTTTTCATTTAGAAAGAACAATTTTTGTGATAATCTTTCAAAGCAACAACTACTTTTGCATGAATACTGCAGAAGAGAAGCGTGTCTGCATTCCTGTGTGCTTTCAGGTACTATTATTATTTTGATGGAATAATTTGATGATTGCTTTGAAACTCTTTGAAGTTCAGTGTTTTCTAAGAGGTCTGGACAACCTACAGTAAAGTGGCAGGGAGATTCTTTTTGATGATATACAGAACTTTCTGTAGTATTAGAAGATGATTAGTTTGGAGAGGAATAACAACACCCAATACTAAGCTCCGCACTGTCATGGCTAGGCTGCCTCCATTATTTAGGTTTGCTCATTTAAAGGTAGAACACATTATGTCTATGATGTGTTGGGAGTTTGCAGTGTAGACAGTTTGGGAATCTTAGTATTTTAACATTGCAAGATCTGAGCCAAAATCCTCTGAAATAATTTCTGTTGATTTCTGTAGGCCTGGATCAGCGGTAGTGTTTTATGCTGGTATAACTACAGCACATTGGCTCTGAAGATTTTTTTTTTTTTTTAAAATACGTAGTACACCCAAAGTACACATATAAACTACAGAACTTCATCTCTTGCCTCTAGTCTGTACATCAAAGTAAGCTTGTTTTTTCATTTGTTGCCAGACAAGAATTTCCAGGCTTAATTAAGAATTAATAGGTGCCACCCATTGAGTTTAAAATGGTCTAGAATATGGAATACTTGGGCCCAAGAGATGCCATCACAGACTTTATTCACGGCTCCACCCACTAAAGTATTTGCCTCCAGTTAGAAAACCAGAAGTCATATATATACTGTGGGTTAGAAGCAGGTGTCTTTCTGTTCATTTAACCCTTCCAACTTGTAACTGACTCAGAGTGAATGAAAATTACTCAGTGGGTGGAGCAGAGAGCTGTCTTTGCATGATCCTGACTGCAGATTCCTTTGGGAAATCACAGAAAGAGACAGTATCTTCTAATAGTGTTGGGTTAAAAGCTTGCTACAGGAAGAATGTTAAAAGGGGATTTGTTTTTAACATTAGTTCACACTAATGCCAATGCATGTTTTGCCATGGACATTCATGGCAAAAGAGCTGGTTGTTGAATGGCTGCTCTAGGACCATAGTCTAGATTGCTTGTATGGTATTGTTCGAGCATAGGAGTTTCTGCCTTCTAGTGATCTGAAACTAGTTCGTACTTTTCCCTTTAGATAGAAATGGGATAAAATTTCCTCCTTCTCCTGTCAGTCTAAGCTGTGCTCAGGCAAGGACATGTCACTCAGTAATGCAAACGTTACCTGTTGTCAAAAAAATTTAGGCCTCCTACCTGAAACAGGCTATACGTATGAGCAAGAGGTGAGTTTTGTTAATGTGCATAAAGCAAGGACAACTGCTGTATCATTTTGGTCTCATGAAATACATTATTTATATGTCCCTAGTGTTTCTATGGTCATAATAATATTTGATTTAAAAAACCAAAACCACCAGTGTGTTATTTTCAGTTGAAAGCATGTCTCCAAAATGCACAGTTCAGCACTATATCCTGAACTGCCACTTTAAAAGATTAAAAGAAGTGAAATACCCTTGTCCTGGAGAAGGATTTTAAGGCCTTTTCATAACAATGGTCATACATTAGCAGAGTCATTCTTATCTTGAGTCTTCATGTCTTCTTCGTCTGGAGCACAGTTGGGTGTAAAATGGGGGAACAGTCATAGGAAAAGGGGGACAAGGGTGGAGGAAGGGCAGCAAGATTGTGACACCTGGTTCATGGCTATTTCAAGGGCAGAATCTATGTCCTCACTTGTCATTATGAAGTAGTGGTAAATCCTCCTTTCCTTGCAGAAAGAAGGACATGTAGTTAGAGTGTTTGATCTTGTCCTGTATAGACCTGTTTAAATAATACCAAAATTACAGCTCTAATAGTTCACAGAGAGGCAGGGGGAGCAATCTTCATTGGAGCACTGCATTACTCATAGGTTTGTTCCATAGGTATTATTACGCAGAGTAGCCAAGACATACGTACAGTACTGCCAGCTCACCAAGCTGTACAATAACATGTACCACATAGTGTTTGTAACTGTTTGAGCTCATTGTTGGTATAAAGTGAATGACAAAGAATTACCCACCCTGACAATGAGGATATCCCTGGATGCTCTACAAAGAGAAAGAAGTACTTGTCCACAAGAAAAAATGAATAGTGTATTACAGCCTTCATTTCAAACAAGGTGAAGTGAGAAAAGGTGCTAATGAGCCATTTGGGAACTGCACAGATGGTAGACACATTGAGCTAAAACTTGTACAGGTCAAGCATGCTTAGTCCACTAATCCCCGATCACTGTGGAATTGAGAGGTTCAACAGAATGAGGTTCTCATTCTGACTTGGGAAAAGCCCAGGGCAGGGAAGAGAAGGGAAGCAAAACAAAGATCTGTTGGGAATGTAGGTAAAATGAAGATATCCCAAAGTAATTGTAAGTAGAAAGGCAGAATTCTAACCGTGAACTATGCAGAAAAAATCTCTCTCCTGTCAGCCTGGCATTTAGGGACCTCTACTGTTTTCAGAGCATGACAGAAGCTTCCTTTTAAGTTAGCCACTAGTTTTCATTTAAATGCCCTCCAGCCCCCCACTGCACAGCTCCATCATGAGTAGATGAGAATTTCACCTTAATCTCCCAAATGTATTTAAGTTTTATCTTTTAGAAAGATTAAAATAATACCCGGTAATGAGCTATGTAGGTAGCATTAGTTGTAGGCTGCCTTTTATTCCTTCTCATTAAGGATTAGACCCATGAACATATCTTTGCTGCCCAGTCATTCTACATGGCAGTGGAGTCCTTAAACCATAATCTTCCCTGTCTTTCTTAAGCCACAGATTTTAATTCATAAAAAGACCCATTTTAATGCTCAGATTAAAAGAAGGGTCTTGCACAGACCAATTATTGGGAGTAAGGATGTGAGAAAGGGGTAAGAATGACTTGGCAGGAAGCTGAGGGGTTAAACAGTTTTGTGTGTCTGTGCACGAGGACAGTGAATTAAAAAATATTGCCGACTTGTTTCCTCTCTGTTTTGCAGTGACAGATATTCTTAGCCAAAATGCTTGCAGGGCGAAGTGTTATATGGAGAGCTCAGAATAGACAGATGCTTTGCCCTGAAAAGCTAGTAGTGGGAATATCTGAGACAAAAGCTGGCAGGGAAAACAGGCAGGGGGAAAAGGGAGTTTTTCTCTAGCTACTGTTGATATTAGAAAAAAAG
>WAAD01002258.1:66167-79982 GCA_013389945.1 Fregata magnificens
AAAAAAGAGAAGTATTAGAACTGCTCAAAGAGTTAAAACAGTTTCTTTGTAATTTCTGTCCTACTCTCCACTTTAATTTGCACAAATTGTTTCCTAATTGTACAAGTGAAATTTTAGAAACAGAAATTTTACAATAGATTTTCAGTTGGAAATTATGATTTATGATCATGCAGTTGACACAACAGACTGGAAAACTTTGTCAGATAGTTCAGCCTGACAGCCTGTGCTTGAACTGCAACAGGTTTCTTACAGAGGCATTCAGTTTTGATTTGAAGAGTCTAGGTGATGGTAAACTAACCAGATTCTCTGATGGCTGATAATTAAAAGTGTGGTATCATGGGCAGATTGTTCACATGTATGCTTTACTTCATTGTTGCACCATTACTCATCATAGAAAAACTGTTTCTGCTGAATTGCTAATGGGCAATTATAGACATACATACAGAGGCCATTATAGGTATTGATGGTATACTGCAGCCAGAAGATGTGGGACACACCTGGTAATCTGACAGAGTTTTCACACCTCTTTCCATTGAAAATGCAAAAGGATTTTGCAGCAGAGAGGCTGTGATTTACTAGACCAGGGATTCACTCTGATAACAACACAGGCTAGGGCATTTCCAAGCTCTTCCACCCGTTTCCCTTAAATTATGCCGCTCTTTTAAGCACAGGGGCAATAAATAGCTGTGGATGCTCCTGTGCTTGTATCTTCTCTGATTTCAAAACTATACCCACAAAGAGAATGTGATGGGCTGAGGAACATAATGAGACTCATTTGTTCATCAGTGTGCGTTTGAAGGTGTGTGACATTTCAGATACAAGCACTAAGGAAATCGTAAGGGACACTGATCTGGAAAACTTGAAGTGCTTTTATAATTTTCTTGGTGAAATGTCTGCCAGAGATAGGGAGAAAAATGAGAAGGGATGTAGTTTCAAAAGAATTATCACCCTGGATCTTACTATACTTAAGAGAGAGGAGGAACTTTGTTACTGGTTTCAATCTGTCCTGTGCCAATGTCTAGAAGCCTTTCTCTGGAACAGAAGTGACTCAGCTGGACAAATTCTGCCTGGCTGAGTTTTCCTTTTAAATGGAGAGTAGGAGGAAGGCTAGCCAGAGGGGCAGTTGTCAATGCATCTGTAATTTCCTTCCTTACCTACTGAGATGTCCAAACACACAACATCAGCAGAGCCTGCTCTGCTCATCAGCTGTGGAACGCTCTTGGTTTTGTTGTTGGCCCTTTCATCACTTAAGCACCTGCTTAGCTTTAAGGAAGTATGCTTAAATCCAAGTGATTTTGGTCAACCTCAGTTATGTAGTTAAAGTATGTGCTCAAATTCTGTGTTGAACTGAATGCCTAATAGCTGCTAGGGGAAGCTGCTTTCTGGACTTTGCTCCTGGACGTGATTTACAGCTGTGTGAGGTCTAGGGAAAGCTTTACACTTATGTCATTCCTCTGCTGGAGCTTTGGTTATTTGTGCACCAACCTGTTACCTGTAGCAAGGGCACTTCTTTATAGGGTCTCCAACTTTTTACCTTACTGTGTTCCTTTTCAGTAATTTTTAGTAGACCATTCTCTGCTAATGGGAACTGGAACTGTGTATGATGTATATGCAAAGCACACACTAATTCTCATCCACAGATGCTCAGTAAAGCTGGGGAAGCAATGAAGGACCAACAAGCAGAGATGTAATTTTTCTCCAGGGAATTGCCTAAGTTTAAATTTGCTGTGTTATTCTCATGCTTCAAGCATAAGGTTTCACACCAAGAGTGCAAGTGGAAAGAGGTTTTGCTCTGATACTGCTGTTGTATTCTTAGTGAGGTTAATAAAGTGAACTAGCTGAGAAAGATGAGCCCTGTCAGCTAAGTGTGGACAAAGTTACCTTCTGTGTGTTTGTGTATATATATATTTTATATACATTTTAAGGTATAATGATGATTATATTGTGGAGGCTACATATGCAGAGACTTCTTTTTTTGGAGAGGCTTTGTATCCAAAGAGCCTTTTGTATGAATTGGGGAATATGTCTTTTGCTGATCACCTTTCACACTAATTAGTAGCAAATCTATCCCTGGCATTAGCTTCATATAAAACTACTCTGAAAGAGTTGAGCTGTCAGTATTTCAGAGCTCCCCTTTCCCTCTTAAAGCAACAAAAGTCCTTGTTGCTTTGGAAAGTTGACAAAGTCCTATTAAGTGAAAGTAGAGTGAGGATCTTAATTAGAAACATGGGAGGTCTGCCTGGCATATGTTCTTGGGACCCCTTGCTGTCTAGAACAAAGCTCCCATGTCAATTTCCTGAGGAGGAGTGGGAAAGGGGACTGTGGAAGCTCTAATTAGGGAGGTAATTAAGGCACAAGTTTTCTTTGGCATTGGAGATGTTTTATAGCTACTGCTTGGTTTCTGACAAGTCTGCAGATGTCAAGTGTTGACACTAGTGTTTCAACACTGAGTTTGCTGTGGGGTGAACTTAACTATTGTGCAGCCAGCTGAAAAATGCCAGATAATGACCTGTGCTTTGAGAATGTGGGCACACTTGTAGATCCCCAAATGTTTGGGAAGAGGAGCTGTTGCAGATTTCCAGTCATTGCTGCAGTATATGTATTCTTTACCATAGTGTGTGCCAAGGAATCTGAACAAAAAGGGCTGGGACTACAAAACAATTGCAATGGGAACTTGAACAGTGATAGCTGAAAATACAGTTCTTCTCAGTAATTGTTGCTCTTTAAAGACTCTGACATGTATAAACAACTATGAGGTGGTTGGTGAGGCCCTGAAGTTTTGAAGTGACCAGATAGCCATGCATGGGATGCTGGCAGTGTAGGACTGCGTGCCTGTGAGAGTAAGAACTTTGTTACTGGTTGTAATCTGTCCTATGGCAATGTCTACAAGCCTTTCTCTGCTACCACTATAGAACAATTAAGGGTAAGGGTTTAAGGGTTCCAAAGAACTTCAAACACAAGACAAGTCAAGGTATAGGGATATAGCACGCAGATGGGTACAAGCAGAAAGCAGGAGTGGACAATGTAATAGCCATCATTCTTCATTACTAACACAGCAGAGACTCTGACCCCTGCACGCAACAGTGAGCTGCACAGGTGGGCTGGCAAGTCTTCATTGAAAAAGTGGTAACATATTTCCTGTTAATAATTGGTAAAGACTTTATGCATTGGTGGGGACTGGAAGCTCTGTTGTTTTTTCTCTTAACTGGGAGCTTGGCTATGAGTTCTTCCTGAGACGCTCTCACCTTTGTTCTCTGCAGTGTCACAGAACCCTCTTTATAGATACTCTTTTCCACTTTCAAGGATTATTTGATTTAGTACTTTGATGTGCTTTTGTCCCTCAGGCAGGGCCTACTCTGCTGTTGATAAAAGTCAAGGAGGACATATTTTAACCTCCTAGGCTATGCTTTATTGTAATCTCTATGACACATTGAAAGGCTTTTGTCAGACAGTCTCAATGAACTCTGTCATCCTCTAATGAAGAAAGAGGAGCATGGGGTCAACAGGGCAGAAAGTCCCTGGTTATTAGTGGGACAGGCATTGAACCAGAGCAGAGAATTATCTTGTTTAGAGTAAGGACTTGGATACCTGGGAGTATTTTATGAACAAAACTCTTATAATCATGGTTTGTGAAAGAACTCACTCAAAATAGTTCCTGACCCCCACTCCCCAAACAATGTTGGCTAAATTAGAAAAACTTAGAAAAGGAAATTTTAATTGGGTAGAGAGATTACAAAAACTTTATGGATTTAAATGCACACCTTAATTACCCAGGAAACCTATCCTGTGAATTCAAGGCTACCTGGTGCTGTTTGGGAGGTATAAAACATTGTTAAAATTGAAGTGTATTTGCATACTAGTAAAGCCACTTTTATCTGTTGAAGCAGTGTATAGGAGCTTTTCTATAAAAGAAGTTCTAATTCAAACAGGAAGCATGTGAAGTTGAACCCATTTTTTCTGTTTAAAATTTAACAGAGAAGATATAGCTGGAAAAAGGAAAGGGAAAAAATGTAAACAGGGGGCATTATTAGTATAGTGAGCTCTTCTGATCTAGTATATAAACCAGGGGTATTTTAGTTGGAATATCTAGAAATATGGAAGTTGATCTCAACTATCAGTGCTTCTTCAGATCTGGAAAATGAGACTAAAAGCCCTTCACCTCACATCTGTTCACCCATTCCAGTTCCAGCTGAATGCAGCTGTGCGCTGCCTTTTAGGGAAACAATGAAGTGAATCTTTTGCAGTGCTCGAAGAACAATTCCCTTCCATTTTTGGTTTATATTGAATTACATGAGAAGAGCCATAAATTGAAGTTTTAATTTACGCAGGTAGTCCAACACATTGCTAATCGGAAGCCTTTAAAAATGTATCTTTGTATAATAAATATATTTAATTATTCTAATAACATAATAATAATAGTATGTTTATATTTGATAAAGTAAGTCACCACAGAAAAGAGTTACAGAGGAAAAGGGAGGGAGACTGCATTTAGATATGGGTTTGTCCTTTGTTGGGGCCTTTTCCTTTGCGTCTCTGTAGTGGGACTGAGTTTGATTGCCTGGATGTGATATGCAGAAAAGAACTTAGAAACTGACACCGCGTTTCAAAGGGCACAAATTGAAGGTCCGTTCCCATTTCCTTCTGTAACTCTGTGTTAGCAGGGTTTTGGCTGTTGCTTTGGCTGTTTGGAATGGGCTTAAAGGTGCCAGCGAGTTTCTGCTGATGTGGTGTTCAGATCTGACGGCAGTGTTCCGAGTGCAGTCCTGCTGCAGGCAGCAAAATCACGTGTCAGACTGAGTCATGGCAGACAGACAAAATATATACATTACTGCCATCATTCATCCATCTCAGCTTGTCCGTGCCTTTCACTTTCTTTGTACCTAATGCTTGTGAAGAATCCAAGGACCGTGTAAAATACCATATAAATCTGTGTCTTGTCTTGTAAGTGGTGTATGATGCCTACTGCTGTAATCTGATTTCCCTGGCTGTGCTTTACACGTGAGAAATTTGCTTTCCTTTCCCATTAGAAGATGGGGATGAAGTTTTTGTGTGCTTATTCTTTCTGGTGGGTCTCCTGAGCCTACAAGACAACCCTAAAACACATGCTTTGTGTTTTCTTTGTATACTGGAAACAGGATACTCTGCAACTCCAGATCCCATGTCAGTAGGACTGTCCTTTTTACTTTGTTTATTTTTAAGGACAGCCTTGCTTCCACTAGAGTAATTTGTCCCAAGTTATTCAAGAAGTAGATGTAGCTTGCCCACCCCCCGGAGGCATTCATTCGCGGGGGAGCGTTTTGCTTCTGCGAGCTGTTTCCAGTCTCGATGGAAGAACTCTAAGGTCGGTGACCGCCTGCAGCTGAGGTAACGCAGGAGCCCACAGGCGCGATCCCCACGGCCTTCTCCGGCCGCGGCGGCCTCCTTTTGCGCGGGCTTGCGGAGCCTGAGGCCGCTGGCAGGAGCCGCCTTCCGCGCCCNGCCCGCGGCTCCTTGCGCTGCGCGGGGAGCGGTGGGGGCCGGAAAGGGACGGCTCCGCTCCGGGGCGGCAGAAAACTGGGCCGATGCTGTCCGGCGGCGGAAGAAAGTGTTGTGGGGGGGGGGAAGGATCAAAGGGTTTTCTGTACGGCTGAAGACGACCGTAGTCGGGGGCGGGGGAGAAGATTACTTCGACATTAGAGAGGGTGAACTTTTCCAGGAGCAAAGGTACACTTTCAAAATGCTATTCCCGATGAAGCATTAAAACTTCATAGAGACTTGTTAAAAAACACTGATTCGTTCATATCCAAGTAATGCATAATACTTGGACAGTCTCAGAGTCAGATGATGAAACCGACCTGGATGATGTTAGAGAACATGTACTTTTTGAAGAGCTCAGGTCAAAATCTTGAACAAATACGGTAAATCTGTTTTAAATTTAGCATTTGAGGTACTAATTTAGCATCTGCGGTAACACAGCATCGGTGGTAACACTGCACGAGAATGCTGAGACCGTTGTAATATTAAACCTCGCTGCCATTAATGACACTAAAAGCAAACACTAATTTACACAAAGTACCATCATCTTGCATTTGCCCTAATGCCGCAAGCTTGTGAGGAACAACTGGCAAGAAAGGCTAATGAAAAATTCTCAGGGAAATGGGAAGTTGAAAAAGGTTTATGACACAACTGTAATATCGCTTGGAAGGATCATCTTTTTAAATGTCCTATCTTAACAAATTAATGCCATATCTTATTTGTTTCGTGTTTGTCCTGAAGACCCAGTCAAAGAATGTGAAACTGTTTGTGAAATGTTTGAATGGCTGAACCTTGAGAGCAGCTGAGCTATTGCAATCCTTATTAAATTGCACAGAAGCTGCAAGTGTTCAGTTTCTGAAGTTTTTGTCCTTCTGTAAGAAGTTAATAATTCAACAAACACTGCTTCTGTGCTGCGGTATTGAAGTACACACTAGTAATGCCAGGGCATGTAGTTTGAGAGCGTATTTGAGGTAAATGAAACAAAGTTCTATCAGTTTTAAGTCAAGCATAGATTTCACCAGAATGAACAGAAACCTCTGCTTGATACCAAGGCATGGTCCATCCCTGATTCTAAGTGAAGACCTTAAAATGCAAGTCTCAGTGAACCTCAGCTAGACACGAGCACATATGCATATGAGATCCAACATTTGTTTCTATAGTGTGGCTGTGGTTTGCCACGTGCCGAACTTCAACGGATTTTGTGAAACTTGTCTGCGTTACCATTTTTTGATGATGCCCATATTTAGGCCTTGCAAGCTTTTACAGTGTCGCAGCTTTAAGTGGTTTGTCTCCTAACAGAACAATCAGTCTGCCTTAGACTTTTTTGAGAACAAGTGGAGTTGCTTCATCATCGGCATTTACATCAGGTTAAAGCTGAGAAATGTTTTGCTCTTGGTAAAGACACTAGCAGAAGTATATGGAATTTAATGGTGAGAAGCACACATATATGTTTGGGGTTTTTTTTTTATTCTTGGGTGAAAAATTCCTTCACCTCTATCTCCAAAAAAGAGAAATTTTATGAGAGACTGGAAAACCATGTATTTAGATCTGAGATACATTTCTGTAATACATTAAAATAAGAGATAATTTAAAAGAAGCCCCAATCAGCATAATCTCTAGTAGCCTGAACATATTTTAAAAAGTAATTATGCAAATTCCAAAGGTCTGTTTTTGTGTGGTTTATTGGGATAAAGAGAGCTATGTCATATTATAGGACTGCATTAAAAATGTGGCTATAAAAGGGTTTGGATTTTCAGATCTGATCCATGAAAAAGAGTTACTTGTATCCTGCAGATGCGATTACAAAGTGTGTTGTGGAAATGGCAGAGTGGCAAATAGCAAAGTCAATGCAAATGATTTTTGTTCTATTTCCCCAGTCCTTCAAGATACACTGCTTACCAGATGCTCTGCCTCTTGGGCACAGGCTTCCTTGGGATTATGTCATGGAGGAAGAGCATGCAAATATATATATATATTTTTCATAATCTTTGAGTCTTCAGGAATGGAATTTTCCAGTGTCCCAGCAGGAGCCCTGAACTGGCTCTTTTTTTCTCTCACACTGTGCATGAAAAATAACTTCTTGTGGGAAGCTCCGTGTACATCTGGATATGTTTGTTGGACTTGGACAGAGTGATAGTCACAGTGCACACTGGGGATTTCCTTAAGTGGGCACAGTGTGGGCAGGGAAATGGTCACTCCCACGTTTTTGAGGTGTTTTGGTAGGAGCCAGCCACAGCAGGAGAGGCAACAGGAGTTCCACTCACAGCAGCATTCCCCTCTGAGTAGGAGATATTGTCACAAGTCGTGTCACCACCTCATGAGGCCATTGGAAGCAGTCAGATGCTATCCAGAAGCGCAGCCCCGCATGTATCGCTGTAGGTATTAACATTCATTTCAACTGCAGTTTCTAAGCAGTCAGTGCCCTTATTTTGTGCAGGGAAACTGAGGTACTCAGTATAAAAATGAGATAATGCACACTGGATCTAAAGGGTATGCGAAAGTTTGAGTGGTTATTATTGGGTTTGGGGAGTTTATGTCCATACTAATGTGTTGCAGCACTGATAAAATCCTCAGTTGGATGCTCCCCAGTCTCTTGAATTTAGATCCTACCATATTGGACCCATTGCTCTTGAGTGTTCCTTGGGATTTATAGGCTGCAGCACTGACTCTGTCCTTGATTTCTTGGGCACAAGCTCTGTTACCTTTGCACAGAAATGGGACCTTGCATCTCCATTGCCTGAGTCTTTCAGGACTTCTGTTGATATTGTAGTCTCTCAGGTGAATTTTATAGCACAGTTTGCAGTGTTCCAGCCACATGAGTTCTCAGAGTTAATAGTGCATCCCTTCAGGGCATGTCATTGAATGACAGGTAGTCATTCAGGCACCTCATATACAGGCCATGGCATTGTATCAAACTGCAATTTCTTTATTCTTTAGTTAACACAGAAAGTGTGCAGGCTGAGGCAAAAATACCTATAGATGCTGTTTCCACGCCTTGGCTTCCTCTGTATTCCTGATTGTTCTCTTGATGCTGGAAAATCCTTAGTAAGCACTAAGCATCACTTGTCTTAAACTTTCTCAACTTTAGTTGAAAAGCAAATGAGTGAAAGTTCAGTGTTTTCACTACCAAATGCAGCTATCTGTCACTGTAACAGAGGTACTGCTATTTCACTGAAAGGTGGAGTGCTAAAGAAAACACTCCGATTGCATGTTTTTGCACAGCGTGTTTGAGGCAGCCTTCAGTTGGTTAAAAATTCTGTCTGGTCTTAAAACTGTCCTCTGTGTGAAAATTCTCCCTTGAGAACTAAAGAGCATAGAGCATTGATGTGGGCTGTTAATTCTTCATAATGGTTGTGAACTGATCAAGTTCATGTGTGGGATAAATTATGCACCTAATAATGAATGAGCAAACGGTTTGAGACTCAGTATTAGACATGGGATTAGCCGTCCTATTCCATCTGATAGGAACACAAGTCCTAGCTTCAAGTTTATAGTCTCTGAAACAACAGCGAACATTTTTTTTGGGGAAATTTAAACTGTAGGATGTTCTGGGAAGCCAAAAGGTTTCAGCACCTGTCAATAATTACATAGACTGCAAAATAATCACAGTGTGTTTTATGTGCCTGCTGTGCTGTAATCCTTCATGTATCTTAGGCCAAGCAGGAGAGGAAGAGCATTTCTTACAAGAAATGCTGATAAGAGCAGTACAACAGAGTCAGAAGGCTTGTATTTGAGCCCAGTTAGAGCTGGTGACAGCTGAATTACTTTATTCTTTAGTGCCATAAATATGAAGTTAAATTTTGAAGGAAGCTTGGTTAGAGACAGCATGAGAATGGTCTTTTAGGATGATAGCAGAAAGCAAATTCAGATTTGGAGTTGGGAAGTTTCTTACTAGTAGCGAAACAAGACACAGCTGCTGATCATGGTGTCCAGTGGTTAGAGGCATGAAAAACAAATCAGTTGAGTTACAGGCAAAGTTTTGTCTATTGAAAGTATTAGGCAAATGACTCTGAATTGCAAATTCAATAAAATAGCAATCTGCTCACAGAGTTTTTAAGGGCAAAAATTTTCTGAATAAATAACCCACAATGGATGAGATGTGACACTTTGAAACATGTCCTGGTTTCACAGCAATCCTCACTGCCAGCTGTGCAAGGTCTGGTTGAGAGCTTCAAGATTGCAATCTGTAGATATCTACCTTTAATGCTCCATAATTGATGACACCCAGAATTCTCAGCAGAGAAGTGAATGCAGGATGGAGTTTTATAGTGGAAAAGGTCCACAAGAGTGAAAGCTTTTAGACCACCCACTTGGAATGAAATGAAGAATCTGCACTGTCTAATAATCACGACCTGCGATGGGAGAGACTGGACTGGTGATTTCTAGTGGGCACTTGAGACAACCCACCTATCGATGACCAGAGGTGCTGTCCCTCCCTCCCCAGCGGCATGAACAGACTAGTTTTGCGGAGAAAGATTACAAAATCATGCTGGCAACTTTCTGGGCTGCATACTTAATAATAAAGCCAGATGTAAATAAAGTATCTCTGATGAGAGAAGCATGCTGCCCAAATTTGCTTCCTATGTATACCAGTTAAATGTGGATAAAATCCAGGGCATTGTTTTCTGTAATCTACTACCCACCCAATCAGAGCTGGGAAAGCTGCTTCTGACAGGGGCTTGTTTTTAATATCAGGGCTCTGTTTAATGTCAGCTTCTCCAAATGAAATCAACATTATCACCCAACATTGATGTGATTACTTTTATAAGTTGCAAGTGATGAATAGCAGAGGAATGCAGGAAAAACAAGCACAGTAATAAAAAAGAAGGGATTTTTCAAGTGGAGAAACATTAAGTCAGTTTTCTCCATGGCTGATGTTTTGACTTCCATCTGTTCTAGCTTATATACTGCTCCTCTACAAAAAATAGAAATGTAAAACTCAGAAGGGGCAAAGATAATAGATTCATTGTAAATTGTGTGCCAGCTAGTAAATTTCTAAGATTAGCTGTCACTTCCTATTGAAGTCGGAAAGGAAATGTCAGTGGAAGCAAGAGTATCGAATAATCAGCAGCCAATTTGAAGTTGTGTGGGACTGTACTGGATTTGCATTTGGTGAGCATCTCTGTCCATCATAACCAAAATGATGAACACTTTGCCACAAACCCTTGTACGTGTGTCACTACCTTTTCTTGGTTGCCATTCTCTCTTCAGGAAAACTGTGCAGAGCTTGTAAGGGTGATAGTGTTGCATGCGTTCTGGTAGTCCAACATACTGATTTGTTGATGATGATATTCTTGCAAGCCAACAATTGCTCCTGAAATTAGGCTTAAAGGTGAAGTGTGTTTAGAAGGGAGACAAGGGATTCATGTGATCAGAGTATGGAATGCTTCCTTGAAAGTTATCTGACTGCTAGATAGCCATGCCAATGTCAATTGTTAGCTGTTCCAGTACTGTTTCCAATGAATGCGTATTTGGGTTACGCAATCTGTTGGAATAAGAGGCTTTAATTGCTCCATAGCTTCTGATGTTTCACTGTGTAGAAGCAAAGAATAAATGGACAAGGTGGCTGGACTTGATNCTATGATTAGCATCCAGGTTTCCAGATCCAGTGAATTATTTTGAACTCCAGGCTGCACTATATGAAGACTTAAAAAATGAATTTGTAGCACAAGAAAAGGAGGCACTTTAACTGTTCAAGTCTGTGACGTCCTTCTCAGTCTTAAAAGACAGAACTCTGACTGTCTAAAGCCTATTAGTTTGCTGAAAAGTGCTGTTTTCTCAGCTTGAGAAGCTGGATGTCTTTTCCCTTCTCCTTTTTTTCATGTTTTTGTTGTGCATGAAAGCAACTTTGAAAGAATTGGGGTTTTTTTAAAGCCTAGATGAGTAGCTGGGGTTGAATATTCAGGGACTCTGTAGAATGGATTACTTGACCTTGACTCTCAATGGTCAAAGTTGCCTGTTCCCAATGAGAAGAAACAATGCAATATAGTCTTGACCTCCTCAGTAATGATGCCATAAACAGCTGTATCAGTTTCTACACTAACTGGATGAGATATTCCCTCTAAGCTGTTAGTGCCAGCTTGGAGTAAAATTTGGCCAGCCTCTGTGTTCCTTTTTATCTGTATACATCTGGCATATGCAGGCATAATTGGCTGCTCGTTAGATTTTAGTTTAAAGGCAGAGTTAGGAGACTATTTGAGTGTGGATGTGGGATTCCTGAAGGTACTTATTTTCAGCTAATCATCTGTGGTACCAAGAGCAGCACGCTAATAATCAATTTCCAGTTCATATTAGACTGTACCGATGAACACTCATTTATTCAGACAGAACTGAAACTTCAGGCCTTTAAATGCTTTCTTCCTACTGTGTCTATGAAGAGTTGTCATTCTGAAGTCTTGAGTTGCTGTTGACAAGCTGGTCAATTGTTTTTCAGTGAGATCTGGTGTTACCACCCAATACTGGGAGCATGTTACGGTAGTTGTGATGACCAAATTATGGGAGCAGAGGCTTTCTGTACTGTAGAATGTGCAGTCTAAAAAGTTCTGGCAGATGCTGTTGTGTCTCCATTTTACACATGGGGAAGTGAGAGATGGAAATCCTAGGAGTAAGGAGCTCTGGAGGCAGAGGCTGAAATTGAAACCTGATAAGCTTCATTTTTTTTAACACCACACAGCCTTTGACTGAGGCAGTTCCTAGAGGACAGCAGTCAGTCCCTGACTCATCGTTACTACTATGTGCTAGTTTCAGAAGAGGATTCAAGGCTTGAATAAATCCTATCATCTCAACTGCCCTTCAGCATGTGGCAAGATGAGAAACAAGTATCAGTTCTGAGAAGGGTGATGAAGGGATGCTACTGTTCAGCTTCTCTTGAAACCAAAGCTTGGTGCTATTGCAAGAGGGAAGGAGCTTTGTTTTTGCTCTGTGACTTGAAAGAAGATTTGGTCTTCTTGGGTAGCCAGTTTAAGTGTTTTCACAGCCATTTTGTATGCCTATAGATGTGTCTAGAAGCTGGGTGATCAAACAGGATATGGAAGTGACATAGCAGGAGAATTTGTTACAGCCTTATGCTTCAATTATTTCACTTTGCAGAAATGAATGATTTAGATATATGTATAGAAATTGAGATGAGATCTTATGTATGTCTGTTACCTTTTACTGAATTTCTTAAAACCCTTTATGGACATAAATAATTAGGTCCACGTTCCTCAGGCAGGAAGAAAACTAATCAGTTGTTTTATTTCACTGCTGAGCAATTTGAAACACAGGACTGAAGGCTAGCAACAGTGGAGTTCACAGCCAGGTATTTCGGGTGACTCTTGGTTTTTCAAACCATGTTACTTTAATTGTTGGCAAGAACTGTCAATTAACTTTCAATGTGTACAGTTGCACAGCATCTGTACACCTACTGCAGACATTCCTCCTTTATGAAGGTTTTCTATTCTGTAATTGAGAGCAGATCCCTTGGACCTGGGAGGGAGTTGTGAGTTTGGAGAGTGTGTTTTAAAATATCAGTCTGTCTTTGAAGCCTGTTATGTTTGTTTCTTGACCAGGTGCCTTATCAAGCTTAGCCTTTCTTGTTTCAGGGAAGGGAGCGTTCTTGGCAAAACAGAGCACTTACAGATTATGGGTCCTCTAATGAGAGGTCCCTGAAAGGAAGCAAGCAGAGGAGTTTGCTTTGCAGAGGAAAATCTGTAAAATAAATCCGTAAAGTATTTCTAGAAAAAGATGAATCACTGCTGACTTCAAGTAAATGGCATTCTTACTGAGGGGATTATCTACAGGAATGTTTGTGTGTCTGACAACATTCGCACAGCCAGGGATTAGTAAGAAATTGTTCTGAAGCATCTATGCATGTGGAATGGTTAAGCCAATGTGACTTTGATATAGCTGTACTGCCCAGACAAGATGATGTAGGTATGGGGATAGGAACACGTGGCACAGATCAAGGGAAAGGTGGTTTTCTGGGTGAGATATTAATAGAATTCATCAAGGAATGTTGTTTAACCCTTTCTGTGCTGCTAGGCCTATCCATACCAAACCCAAATTGTGTTGTCTGCTGCTTTTTCAAGGTATGTACCTTCCTATTGACTTCAACTTCTCATGGTCATTCTAATTGATGTTCTAATACCGTTATAGTACTTGTTCATGCCTGCTACTTCTGCCTTGATCCATTTGTGGCTTGCCCATGAACTGAGCCACAGACAAACGAAAAAGTTATAAAGAAGGTAGGTAGGCAGGTGTGCCAGCCAGGGCAGTAGGCTTTCCAGCTGTTGAATGAAATCAGGTTCTGCAAAGAGCTTG
>WAAD01002259.1:4385-16976 GCA_013389945.1 Fregata magnificens
GCCAGCCCCGGGGCTGGGCAGGCACCGCCCGGCCACAGCCAAACACTGCTGCCGCCTCCAGCCACCGGCACACAGCACAGCAGGCTGGCCTGGGGAAAAGCAGCTCCCCCCCAGCCAGACCCAGTACAAGAAATTTATACGTTATGGGTAGAATGGATAGATTAGATGATATTTTGGTGTTTCTAATTCTCAGTTGTAACCTTAGACCTCTAACTCACTTTAGAATATCAACTTGCCAATTTCTACTGGTTCTTAAATGACAAGTTTCCTCTTCTCGGAGATTTATGAACTATGTTCAATAGTACCATATGTTGGCAAAAACAGACCATAGATTTACAAAACAAATAAAAATTAATATCTAAAAAAATGTATTTAGTTGGAAAATACAGTACAATACAGAAATTTTTACACTTTTTTTAGCTTCTATTTTCTGTGATATTTTCCCTGCTTCCCTGGCTTGTGTAAACAGAGCTCATCTAAAACCCCCCTACTGTTGAATCTAAATCCAGTACACTGTAAAGAAGCTGCTTGATCCATCTAGCACTCTTGGCTGGCCTGGGCAGATCCCTTAATTTTCTCTCTCAGGTTAAAGAGCAGCACATGCTTAAATGCCTTTAGAACTTGAGTTTTCCTGTATACTTTAACATTAACCTAATTCTCATAGTTTATAGAAGAGAATCAATTTTAATAAGAAAGTACTGTAATTCTGACATCAGAAATTTCTAAGCTTTTTCTCTTAGGTTTCTTATTTTTATGCATCTATTTTTTATTTCATTTTCCTCAGTAAATTTTAACATTTGCCTGCTATCATATTTCTAAATGATGGAAGTGTTTTCTCTGCCTTTACGATCACTGCTTCTTATTGTCACAGAATTCAAGTGTAATTTCATAGCCTCACTAACTAAGGAGGTGCTTCTTTCAGGTTAAGTCTTATTTGCCTCATCATGACTAGCCACTTTTCTTCTTCAGGACTAATCCCTTATCCCCAGGTGGACTAAAAGACAGAAAGACTGAAAAGACAGAAAGAAAAGATGGAGAGGCAGAAGAAAGAGAGAAGAAAGAAAGAAAGGAAGGAAGGAAGGAAGGAAGGAACGAAAGAACGAAGGAAAGGAGGGAGGGAAGAGGTGACCTCTTCTCTGGCCTTCATCCATGATTTTGTGTTTCAGGCAGATAAAAAATAATTCTTCTGTCTCTGAGGTCCTCTACAACTCATCTACCTGAGATCTATTGAAAAGAAGTATGATAGAGATGACTTGAGTTTTCCAGAGGGCAGGAAAGAGTGGTATTTCCCTTCATTTCGTATTTAAATGATTATCTTCTCTTTCCACTTGAGTAAGAACAGTCAGGAGAAATCTGTTAGTGATAATATTTTCAAATGGAACTCAGATTTCACTTTTGGAAATAAAATGTTTGCTTTAGTTCGCACAAATGAGCCATTCTTGTAATGCTTCATCTGAGGTCAAGTTTGGCATCTATTTATTTGCATTTTGGCTAGTGAACAATTTATTTTATCCATGTGTGTGATGGAAGCACTCTACCCCTTAACCAAACTAGCAGTAGTTTGGTACAGGCTCCAAAGGAGGTAAAGACCTAAGCTGTTAACAGGACAAGAACTCCTCTAGTTTCAATCTGCTCTCTGAAAATCCACAAAGGAGCAGAGTGACACAGTGAGTGTCAGTGAATATGAGCTTGGAACACTGATCATGCAATTAACGCATGAATAGTGGGTGGCTTTTCGAAGATTTATCAAGGAACAAAGAATATTGTGGCTACAAGGAGTCTCACACATACCTTTCCCACCGCATGTTGTTTGAATACAAGCCAACCACTTTATTCCATAAATATGACAGCCTAAGTGAGCCTTCTTTGAGCTCTCCCTGCTAGGCAGCATGGCTGCATGGTGGTGATCTCCCCTTGAGCTGGGACGCCTCTCAAAGTTGCTCCTCAAGGCAGAGGGAACTTTTACCAATGACATATCTTCAGTAAGTGACCGATATCGTGTATAACCTTGTACGGTAAGTTTAATTTGTGACTTGGTAACTTTGATTTTGTCTTGCTAAGTTTGATTTGTGCCTTGGTAACTTTGATTTTGTCTTAGTAACTTTGATTTGTGCCTCGGTAACTTTGATTTGTGTCTTGGTAGTTTTGAATTATTGTTCAAATGATTGTGCTGTACAGTAATAGAGTGAACCTTTCCACCGAACTTTGTTAAGTCGCACTTTTACAACATATTATAACCACTTTTGCTAATACCTTTGACAGTGGTTCTTTAAGCGATCTGAATCACCCATTCGCGACAATGTGCTACTTCATTATGACACCACAGCACTGCATTATACTCTGCACACAGAAAAAAACCTAAGAACAATAACAACAAAAAAACTCAGTTCACTTGCAGACTTCTTCTACTGTGCAATGACAATTTTCTGTTTTAAAGATAATTTATGATAATGACCTTCTAGTCTTTCTTGAATGAGGTTCACTAAGGGCTAGCAGACTTCAATAGAATTTTTGTAATTTCCATAATATTATATATTTTGGATCCAAAAATTAGCTGCTAATGTGACAGAAATATTAACAAGTTACAGCTCATATCTTCAGTCTCATTATTACTGTACCATATTATGCTATAATACTTTTCCCCACAAATTCATAATTTTTCTTCTCTCCACTGGTATGTCATGAAATTCACAAGATTAAAAAAAAAGTCTATACTGATTCAGAAAAAAAACCCTTAGCCTTCTATTAAATTGAAGGTTATTTTAGTGGTTTTAATTTCTTTCTCTGCCCTCCCAGTTATTGGTTTATTATTTAACATATTACCTGTATTATACCATTATTAAGTGTGCAGGTATGGTTCATAAACACATTTTTCTGTGTATATATTTCTTTGTGTTTTTTTTTTCTTATGCAGGTGCTTATCCTGCAGATAGAACACACCCACCCATGCACAAGCAGTCTTGATTTATTTGATTAGTTTTTCTAGCCTCCCAGCCATTCATATTCCAAGTACCTCCTGGCTTTCTTAGACTGGGGATATTAATACACATTTGTATATGATTAAGCTTTTTAAAAATAGATTCCATTATAAACAAAAATGTAAAAGGCATATTTTTTTTCTGTGAAGGAGGAGAGACTTATTCTGTTCAAAGTTTTTTGGAATGGAAACGCTTTCCAATAAAAATAGAAGCCAGACTGAATAAATCAACTGGTCTTCATCTTTTTGCTTAGCGCTTAATGTATTCCTCCTGTATTTGTATGATAAAGACCATTTATTGAGCATCAGTACCAAAATTATACCAGTTTTGATGTTGGATCCTAAGCCTGTCATCTAGTAAGGAAAAAACAAAGAGTATCTGTGAGCAGCTGACCAATAAATTGGACTTCATCACAAATTCAATACCATCCAGTGAAGCATTGGGATATTGCTGGCTTCAATTTATGAAAAAGGATTTTTACAGACAGTGTGCCAATCATCCAAAAGAATGGTTGAAAATTACTCTTGGATTGGCATATTAATGATCACCGGAGACCAATGTAAATGTCGTGAACTATTGGGAAAGAATAAACTGAGCACTAATACTACTCCTCATCTGTTCCCACTGTGCACAGATAAAAATTTTATCACAACAAACAGCATGGTAGTTTGCATGAATTATTAAATCATATGCATACAAGAGGGTTCATAATTAAACAGAAAGACTTACTGAGGATTATCGTAACTGACAATGTCTAGAGCCTGAAAAGTCCAGCTATAAGTCAAGAGACTAACGTGTATGATTGCTTTTAATTTGTACTACAATTTGTGAGTTATTAATTTATAACACTTTTAGATGTTGCCACAGGGGAGTAGAATGTACAATTAGTCTTTCAGTATGCATGTCAAACATGAATAATAAATATTGAACATATAGCATTATTTATATGCAATCACTTTTATCTGTCATAATACGAATAACTTCATTACAATTAGCTATTTAATGCAGAAATTTAGTTTAAATTGACTATGTTGTCCTTTATGCATTATTATGTATGAGCCCTTCTAATATGCCTTCTGTTTTACATTTTTAGCAACAGAATCACATGCTTGCAACTCCCAAAGGCTTATTTTGTATTTCAGTGATGAACAATTCAGCCTTAAGGTACTTAATTCAGATTATAGGGCCTGTGACATTTAGAATAATACTGGAGGTTCCTATTCAGCCAATTATGTACACAAAGTCTTGCAGTGTGCTAATGTGTGCAGAAGGTCAGTAGCTCTCCTTTCTTACTGCCCTCCACTGATAAGGAAAATAAAGAATGTAGTTTACAGAAACAAGTAAAAGTTTTCAACTACTTACCACTTTCTTTCGTAATCTGAGATACAGGGAGGTGCCATACAGCTTTATGTTAACTCTCTCCTTCACATCTTGTTTTATTTACTATAACTGAGTAGGTTGCATTGTTCTTCTCCTGCACATTGGATCTGGGCAATGCTGAAGCTGTTAAATAGCTGACTGTCATTGTCACTGAAAAAAAAGAATAAGTGCATGGTCTCCGGGATACAATCACTAAGGAGACTAGCATGAAGGTCTGAGATCTCAGCTAATGAACATCTGAGATCCCCAGCATGAAACTCCCAAATTGGAAAGTTTTGCATCTCTTTCTGAAATGCCTAAACCTCAGTACTTATACTGTGAAATACAGTTTCAGGATCCTAATTGGACACTCAGCCATGTCAGGACTGGAGAATTTCTACAGTGTATGTGTCATAACTATGTACCTGGAGAATTTTGTCTTTTTACTTTGAAGTAGCTATGCAGGTAAGCATATAGGAAGCTTCCAGAATTCAGTTCTGCATTTGTGTCTATCTCTATGCAAAAAATTATATTGTAATTTTTTCTCTTTGAAAACTATTGACTACTGTATTTTATGATTTTTCTGGTTTACTTTGGTTTGAGAAGTTCCTTGACAGTTATTCATTTAATATATCACACAAAATTAATTAGTCGTCTTTATGGTCTTTACAGTCTTAGTATACAAACCTAAATTCTGTTTTTAAAGTAAATTTTTTAACTTTGCAAAGTGCTTTCCCATCCCAGTATAGTATTAGAAGTCTTAATGTTACTTATGAGGTCCTAAAGAATTCAGAATCAGGCTTAACAGGACAACAAAAGCTTTCAGATAGATGACTAAGTTCCTATCTGATACTGCATAGCTTTTAAATAGGAAATCATACCGAAGTTAATCTAACTCTACCTAAACTGAGATTACCCCTATAAATATGATTTACAGAAATGAATCAAAAAAAAGATCTTCCGAGTTTCTCTGGGCTTTTTTTGTACTAATTACAGACAAGTGGTGACTGTGATTGATTAACAAAATTTTACGTCTAGTTCTGTTGCTTACAGATGCTACGGAGAAATTTAATTTCATTTGTCTGTACACTGATTTCTCTTTTTCTCCTGCTCTGTGATATCTGTTTAGCTCAGATTTAACTCTGGACTGCCTTTTGTTATTAGATTATGAGGAGCTTAGCATAAGTAAGCCCAAGTTCTTCGAGCATCTTAAGTGCAATTAGAATTAAATAACAGTACATTTCTTCCTCATGTTCACAATCCCAAAACTTAGAAGTGATGCATTAGTAAAAAGATAATATGAATTGTTTCAAATATTTTGTTAAATGAACAAAGCTGATTACCCTTTCATTTTTCAGTATTGCATTGAAATAGAAGCTGTTGTGGTTTTTTAATTTTTATTTTCTTATGTGTACTTATACCACAAACTACATCATTAGAAGCTGTGCTTGAGGTCAAGAACTATTCTTTATTTTAGTAAAAAATCTATTTCAGTGCAGTCGCTATTAAACTGTAATACTGTTTCCTTCTAAGGAATAAAAGAATATACACAACTCAACACCTATTCATATATTCTTTTGAAAATAAAGGTACTTCAGTCCCATGTATTTTGCAATGTTAAGGGGTTAATTGTGCTAGTGCAATCAAATCAAGTATATTTGAATAACTGAAGGAGAAATCTTTATCTGCCTGGATTTATAGGATTTTATAAAACAAACAGTTTATGCTCTTGAATAAAATATCTGTCTCACACAGGCAAAAAAAAATCTATATGGAAGTCAAAAGATAGATAAATATTAGTCATGTAAAGAAAAAAAGATGCTTAGTCATACAAGCAGACATTTTAAATCAATATTACGGACTTTCTCATGCATTTTTATGCAAACATTTTCCCATAATTTGCATTTTATAATAAAATCATCTTTAGTTTCATTGTATATACAGTTATTTTGAGCCTGACTCTAACATGACTTATCAAAAAGCTTCTTGTTTAGTATCCTTGAACTTGTCTAAGCAGCAACCATTAACATCCAAAATGGTATCATACCTACTAAAAAGAAAATGAACATCCTGTAATTGCAAACAAAGATTGCTTCATACAGGTGTTTAAATATAACAAGATCTTAAAAAAAACAGCTCTTTAGAGAAATCTTGCACAATAGGTACTGACTTGTTTGTTGGGCATTCTTTCTTCATCACTTTATAATGTAAGTAATTCTGTGGTAGTTTCAATGCTTTATCATATCAATTTCCATAAAACAGATAAAGGCAGTTGTATTCCCTATCACTGGATATCTATAGTTATTCACAGTCTTACGTGAAGTTATGGCATGGGTGCAAACTGTGTTTCTCACATATTCGTTTTTTACTAATTTTTTAATCTTTTTGTTTTGATAATACAAGGTGAATGGCATGAGCTTAAACAGGTAGTGGACTTACACTTCAGTACCACAGCATGTGTTAATATTGCAGGGTATGTATCTAAGACACTTCAGAGAGTCCTGGAACTTGGGTGCTGAGCGTCTTTTCTTTCAATGTGTGAAACAGAGTACTTCAGTGATGACTCAGGATATGGTCAATCTGGCAGCAACAGATACAGGTATACATATCATTAATTCCACTTCCACAGCAAGAGGTCAACATGTCTATATGGAAGTTAAAGGGCAGGTAGTGGAAAAAATTATGGTCTATCACTAGACAATAATATGTATGCAGGAGTAATTTAGAAATTACATGTAAATAAGCAGATTTCTTTAATGGAAAGTTAGTACAAAATACATAAACACAAAGAAAACAGAGCAGAATTATCTCACTCAAACAATCCAACTAATGATGACTGCAAGTTGGATTGTGTCACTTTAGACTCATCTCACCTAAGTTAAGTAGATAGAGAACAGATATTTGGGATTTTTAGCTGCAGAGTCTCTCCCAGGTTGTATGGCTTCATGTTACACTTCAGACATCTAGGTCTTCATCCAAATGATGGATTCCCCTTTTAGACTTCCCTGGATACTTAGCCACATCAGATTTGCAGGACATTTTCATGGCATTCTTCTCACAGTGTCCTCTGCATTTTCCCTCCTGCTCAGTGCTACACTCTATAACTTTCGGTACCCTTTTGCTGGGCATACAGGTACTCTCCCTACTTCCGCCAACCCTGATAAAAGGCATGTCTAAGGAAGCAGTGAAATTTCTAAGAAGAGGCAGTGCCAACCTCACAGTTAAAACAGCTTACCATCCCTTGTGTGCCAGATCAAGGCCATAATATATCATAGTATATAATGCCTATCTGTTCTGTTAGAGTCTGGAATGGCAATGCTGATCAGAGGGGAATTATTCCTTGGTGTTGTCTATCACTGTCAGCACGGCAGTGTCTCACAAATGACATTCACTACGCTTTGATGGTGTTGGTGGTATAAGAAACAGGCATGAAGCTGCATTCAGAGCGTTAGAAGCAAAATATCATACAGGGGAAGCAACTGAAGGATGAGAAGCCACAGACAGCTCCCCACTCTTACTGCTTCCCTCTTTAAAAGCATTTTCTGAGAAAAGGATGGACCGCAAGTGCCCCACCTAAAAGCCTTCCTCAAATTCCATATCAAGAGCATTCTTTACAAGATAGCAATGAATGTACAGCCTGGTTTTGTTCCAATACTTTATTAACGAAAGTAATCACAATGTATGATTATTTTAAGGAAAGCAAGAAGAAAAGGTGACCTTTCCTTCTTAAAGAGGAAAGGTACCTTGTATTATCTTGTAGAGAAAAGACAGCCATAGGGCTGACCACTAATTAAGCATTTATCATCATGAACTTTAGCACTCATATCTGTGTTATGTCCTGAAAGAAAAATGTTCATCAATTCTAACATTTCTACGCTGAGGTAGAACTTTTTCAGGTAGGAGTTCATACTTGTTCGTAGTTTAGAGATAAGACCTTCTTTTTCTTTTTTTTCTCACATTTTGCCTATGCTATGAGCAGTTGGCATGCCATAGGTCTCAATCTGCTTAACAGGAAAACATGGTCAGGGATTCTCAATTAGCAAGTGTGTCTGTTGTACCTCATTACACAAAGTGCAGTTCAGGAATACAAACCTTAATTGCTCATCCTGACCAAGAGATCAACCATAGTTAGTAGTGAGAAAAGTGGGGAGCAAGATGATCTTCTTTCCAGTTTAGGATCCTTATTCACACTTCTGTGGTGGACACCAAGTTCTGAAGAAAATTCTATGCCACTGCACAACTCTACCCATAGGTTTCAATAATCTTTGTCCTCTAGCCAGGTCAGTCTGTTTTTCTGAGGAACCCCAAAGTGTGGGAGATATACTGCAGGTCAATTCATTCCCTCCTGACATTTACTTCCCAGGCAGAGCATTGAGAATTGGACAAAAGGCTGACTGTGCACATCTGCATGATGGGAAGGTGAAGAAGAGGGACAGTAGAGGAGCAAGAAAAAGAGAAAACAAACCAAAAACCAACAAGAATGACAACAAGAGCAAAGGCAACCATATCCAGAGGTCCATACCTGCCACACGTCTGTGAGAGGTGGAGTCCAGATGGCTAATAATAGGCTTCTAATAGATTTTCAGCTCATGCAAAAAGCTATGACACTTGAGCTAATTAAGCGGCTTAGGTAAACTGAGATGAAGCAGCATGTTTCTGACACAATCTTTATGTATATAGTGAATAATATATCTATGTAAAGGCAAAGAGAAGGAGAGCATCCCAGGGAGAGGTAGGGAAGTTTCCTAGGACATCTGCAGAAACAAGAAGACCAAGCACTTTGTGTGAACTGCTATAATCTCATTGTCAGGCCTTAATGCAAGGTTGCAGAAAGACAGCTTTTGGTCCCAGATGTCTTGGGAAGTAAATGAAAAGGTAGAAAACTACTGACTGTTACAAGACATCAAGAAGTGATGGAGAACTATGCTGGGCAACAGCTGTCAGAGGAGTTGTGCACAGACCAGTTCCTAAGATCAAACCCTTCCTGATGCAGAAAACAACAACCATTTGAGAGGGAGAGATCATAAATTTGTTGATGCAGGCATACCCATGAGACATTTTAAAATGTTGTTGACGATGAAAGAACAGATTCACACTACAAAATGAGTTCCTTATTGACATCCCAGCTCTTCCTCACTTCCTTGCCCTCTCTTGCACTCAAAGACAGAAGACCAGGTTTTGAAGAGTCACCACAGGGGCTGGGAAGAAGCTGTTTTTTCCAACAATCCATTACAAGATACCCTGAGGTAGCTTTCTTAGGTCAAATGAAATCAGGAGTCCTTTTTTCAAGCATTCACAGTTCAGTTCTGCATCCTATACACTTTTAAAATGTAATATAATCTCATTTTGTCTGATGAAAGAAACATGACCAGCTCTCTCTTTCTTGTCTCTTGATTTCCTTTAATTCAAAAGGCAAGATTTCAATGTCATAAAAGGGATTCATCCTTTTACACAGGTTGGAATACCTCCTGTGTGCACTGCCTGGAGGTTAAGCTCAACTCAAGTTAATGTGTTTCTCTGTAGTGTGGATGATTGGCATAAAGGGAAAAAGGTAGAAGATGGAAGAAGGTGAGAATTAGACGCCTAGCTTGTAGTGGGTAAATCCTACTTATTTATCTGGGAGATAAATTATATAGTTCAGAATAAATTTTCAGCTAGAAAACTGCATAACTGCCAGGATATAGATCTCGTGAATTTTGGACATGAGGTAACTACAGCATTGGATGCAGTTTTCCCATCTTTTACAGGCAGCTGCTTTAGGAAACCATTGCAATTAACTGTAGGTAAAATATCCAGAAGGTTATATGACTTCATGGGAAATACACCAGAATTAGACAGTCTTAGATATAGGATCGCAAGGTGAATATCGATGAATATCACTCTTTTCCTTTATGGATTGACTATTTACTATTATGGGACACAAAAATTATCAAACTTCAACACCTACAAAATAAAGTAAATGTTTTCCTTTTTTATCAGTTACTTCTTTCTTCCATCTGTGTCATGGTTTAACCCCAGCTGGCAACCAAACACCACACAGCTGCTCACTCACTTCCCCCCTTGGTGGGATGGAGGAGAGAATTAGAAGGGTAAAAGTGAGAAAACTCATGGGTTGAGATAAAGACAGTTTAATAGGTAAAGCAAAAGCCTCACACACAAGCAAAGCAAAACAAGGAATTCATTCACTGCCTCCCATCAGCAGGCAGGTGTTCAGCCATCTCCAGGAAAGCAGGGCTCCATCATGTGTAACGGTTACTTGGGAAGACAAATGCCATCACTCCCAATGTCCCCCTCTTCCTTCTTCTTCTCCCAGCTTTATAGGCTGAGCATGATGCCATATGGTATGGAATATCCCTTTGGTCAGTTGGGGTCAGCTGTCCCGGCTGTGTCCCCTCCCAGCTTCTTGTGCACCCCCAGCCTCCTCACTGGTGGGGTGGTGTGAGAAGCAGAAAGGCCTTGAGTCTGTATAAGCACTGCTCAGCAATAATGAAAAATATCCCTGTATTATCAACACTGTTTTTAGCACAAATCCAAAACATAGCCCCATACTAGCTACTGTGAAGAAAATTAACTCTGTCCCAGCCAAAACCAGCACAATCTGCTACAAATTCTCACATATTTCTTATTAAATTTCCTTCATCAAATGAATTTTTCATTAGCCATCCACTTGATATCTATCAAAATATGTCTGGAGTCAGCTATTACATCTGAATTTCTTGAAGAAAATCTCAGACCTCTCTCAATTTCTTTCTTTCAGCCAGGCTTTTCTATACCAACATTATTCAACCTATCTGAAAATAAATGGCTTATTAGGTGCCTACGCATGGGTATTAAAAGTCTAATTTCAGCCACCGCCCTGCAACAAATGGAGGCTTTTCTTCAGTATTCTAGTGCCCTTCACTCAGTGTTGCAAAGATTAGTTTACATTTTTTTTTTCCCTGGGTCTTTTAAATCAGGAGAGAAAAAAAAAAAAAGTACTTTAAGTCTGTATTTTAACTCTTTGTAAACTCTCTTGCCTATTAAAAAGATCTTCACTGTTGCATTCTCATATGCAGCTGCTCTAGAAAAAGTACCACATACTCAGTAGTCATAGTCACAAGAATTTTAACAGTCCAGATCCTCTGGCATCTCCCAGCTGAGTAGAGATAGAAGCCTCTAAAATGTAATTGTTTAGAAGATGTACTATTGGATTAAGATAAAAGGATTTTCTTTTTTTTTCTTTTTTTTTGGTGAACATGTACTGAGAATGCTTTAAAACTTTGGAAACGGTCATGTTTTCCTTTTCTCCTTTAGTTTTCCTTGCTTCAGGTATCCCCACCAGCAATCAAAAGATTAGTTGAAGAAACACTGTTTCATCCTCCCAACCTAGACAGTTAGTCTGGTGTTATGGTGTAAGCAGACACTACTTTCTGCTCTCTAGCTGTTTGGGACCATGTGACAGCTTAATCTCTAACAGAGCGTCAGATTTGGATGAAGTTGAAGCTTGAAGCCATTAAAAAATACCTTCATTTGACTTACTACACCAAGTGTACATGTACGTATATAGAATCATAGAATCATAGAATCATTAAGGTTGGAAAAGACCTCTAAGATCATCAAGTCCAACCATCAACCCAACACCACCATGCCTCCTAAACTAGGCCCTGAAGTGCCACGTCTACACATTTTTTGAACGCCTCCAGGGTTGACGACTCCACCACCTCTCTGGGCAGCCTGTTCCAATGTTTAACCACTCTTTTGGTAAAGAATTTTTTCCTGATGTCCAATCTAAACCTCCCCTGACGCAACTTGAGGCCATTTCCTCTTGTCTTATTGCTAGTTACTTGGGAGAAGAGTCCAACACCCGCTTCCCTACAACCTCCCTTCAGGTAGTTGTAGAGAGCGATAAGGTCTCCCCTCAGCCTCCTCTTCTCCAAGCTAAACAACCCCAGTTCTCTCAGCCGCCCCTCATAGGACTTGTGCTGTAGACCCTTCACCAGCTTCATTGCCCTTCTCTGGACATGCTCCAGCACCTCAGTGTCCTTGTACAGAGGGGCCCAAAACTGAATGCAGTATTCGAGGTGCAGCCTCACCAGTGCCGAGTACAGGGGCACGATCACTTCCCTACGCCTGCTCGACACACTATTCCTAATACAAGCCAGGATGCCATTGGCCTTCTTGGCCACCTGGGCACGCTGCCAGCTCATGTTCAGCCGGCTTGGGACCAGCAGCCCCAGGTCCTTTTCCGCCGGGCAGCTTTCCAGCCACTCTTCCC
>WAAD01002260.1:920-26740 GCA_013389945.1 Fregata magnificens
AAACAAGTCTTATGAGGAGCGGCTGAGAGAACTGGGGCTGTTTAGCTTGGAGAAGAGGAGGCTGAGGAGAGACCTTATCGCTCTCTACAACTACCTGAAAGGAGGTTGTAGTGAAGCGGGTCTTGGACTTTTCTCCCAAGAAACTAGCAATAGGACGAGAGGAAATGGCTTCAAGTTGCGTCAGGGGAGGTTTAGATTGGACATCAGGAAGAATTTCTTTACCGAAAGAGTGGTTAAGCATTGGAACAGGCTGCCCAGAGAGGTGGTGGAGTCGTCATCCCTGGAGGCGTTCAAAAAAGGTATAGACGTGGCACTCCAGGGCCTAGTTTAGGAGTCATGGTGGTGTTAGTTGATGGTTGGACTTGATGATCTTAGAGGTCTTTCCAATCTCAATGATTCTATGATTCTTTTGGTACCCATCATCTATAACCAGGGAAAGAATCCCTGCCAATGAGTTTAGTAAAGATGATCAAAAACATCCATCTAAACTTTTTTCAAGGAATAACAGCATATTTTGCTCTAAAAATAAGTTTTTCTTTTAACCATTTAAAAATATTTGCCTACCAGAAATGAAAAACAATGGTTTTCAGCAACAAAATTAAAGTGTAGCGAAAAAAGGCCATGGAAACAGTTCTACTTTGCAGGCTTAACTTGAAATACTGGAATAGTACACAGTTGTTCACAAAATGTTAGTACGCACAAAGCACGTTATCATTTCATAAGCAGCCAGTTCTAGATCTGAAAGTCCAAATGGCTTTTCTGCTAATTATTTGGTACAATTTCTGGGGGTGTGAGACAAGTCCTTCCAAACGTTGGCCCCTCCAAGCCCATGTGAATTTGCTTTCAGGACATGGCAGTGATTCTTTCAGCCTGGAGATAGTATTTTGACGCAAAAATCTAGTAAATTTGAAGGCTGTTTATTCTTTGTTTATGGTTCTAGTTCTCAACGTGGACATACCAGAGTGAGTCCAGTGAAGAACTATGAATATGATTAAAGGGCTGGAGCTGGAGCGTTTGACATATGAGGAGAAGCTAAGACAGCTGGGATCATTTCACTTCAAGAACAGAAGGGTAGGGGGATCTTATCAATGTGTATAAACACCTGATAGGGGGAAGTAAAGAAGATGGAGCCAGGTCTTCTCAGTGGTGCCCAGTGACAGGACAAGAGGCCATGGACACAAACTGAAATACAGGAAATTCCGCTGAAACATAAGAAACGCCATTTTTACTGTGGTGATGATTGAACACTGGCACAGGTTGCCCAGACAGGATGTGGAGTCTTCATCCCTGGAGGTATTCAGAACCTGCCTGGACACAACCCTGAACAACCTACTCTAGCTGATCCTGCTTTGAGCAAAGGGGTTGGACTAGATGATGTCCAGAGCTGCCTTCTAACCTCAACTATTCCATGATTCTGTGAAAATTAAGAGATTCTATTGACATGCGGAGCGCATGAAACTTGTGCTATGCTTTACTGACATGTGCAAGTCTTACTGAAACAGATATTCAAATAATAAAATAAGATGTTTTGATTGCATATCGTTAAAAAAAAGATTTCTGAAGGTGGACCTGAAATGAACACACTTCATGTAATGTTGATCAAGTGAAAAAACCACTGTGCATAAAGCTGCATTACAGACTGAATATATCTAACTATCTCTACGCATTCTTAAGTAAGATGTACAATGTATTTTCTTCTTTCTCCTAATAAGCCCTCGCCACAGTATGACATGCTTGTAACATCCCAATCTTTCAGCTAAGACTGGAAAGGCTGGAAAAGGGTTATGGCTGACTCACTGCCTCTGGATTTAGGGGAGATAGGAATGGCTCTCTGGGACGCAGTATCTAAGGCACAGGCTGTGCAGTCTTCAAAAAGAAAAGCCAAATGTGGAGAGTTCCAAAATAATTTGTATGCTATTTTAGAATTTGCTTTGTAAAGAAAATAAAATTATTGAAGGAGAATAGAAAAGAACTTCACATAGTACCCTAGTCTGGCAATGCAAAGAAGAAGGGGAATGCATACTCAGAAATCTTACTGTCTCTCCTTATATCCCCTCCTGAACTAAGAACTGATCGTTGTATGTGGCAACTCCGCTGTAAGAGTTGAAATTTACCCTAATTCCTGAACAAGAGATTTGAGCTTCAAGCTCATTGGGGAACAGTTTCAGTGTCGTGCAGCCAGAGAGAATTTTTTCCATGTTCATTCAGGGGTAATTTTAGAAGCACTTATATAAGCTAGGTGTCTCCAAACAATTTTTAAAAAGTTTTGACATCTTTTTTCTCCCCTCAGCTCAGTGCTGGACTTCTCCAAAAAGAGACAAATATGGACAGAGAAGCACAGCACATTATTCTGACTTGGTTATATACATTCATTTTGAGGTACTCCTAGAGTTACAGCTGCAACATAGATCCACAGAACACTCTTTTAGCTCAGCCATTTTACACACCTCCCCCGCTCCCTACCTACATACTTATCATCATATCATCATAACACAAATTATAGTAAGTCTTGCTGTCATAAAATTATTGAATACTTTAGGTTGGAAGACGCCTTTAAAGATCATTTGCTCAAAGCTTCGAAGTTAGATTGGGTCTTGCATTGTTGGATTTTGCTTTGTTAAAGGTACCTATTTCTCAGCACAGCAATTATGAACCATGTTATGCTTGGTGAAATGGCTTTTTTTAAACATTTGAAAATTAATTCTGAGGATTTTTATAATAAAATTGTCAGCCATTTGTTATGCAATTACTGCTGAGTTCATGCTGGTGATATTTGTCACTTACTTTTGCCACCTTAGCAATATGCTTTTATAAAAAAAATCAATTTAACAAAATAAACCAAGTTATCTGCATGGAGGAAATACTGAAACAGATTCACCTGAAGAACAATTACCAACCTCTCTCTCTCTTTTCTCCCACTGGAGATAACCACCTTATCACCCTTTCTTCCCCTGCTCACTACAGCCAATATTTCCCTCAGTGCATCTAGTCAAACATGGAACAATTGTGCTCAGTTCATATTTACTTTTGAATATTCTTATTTCTGTTCCAGACCTGAAGATTTTACATGATCAAAGCTTGCCAGGTTTTCCATGTCTATCAAGTAAGTCTGAAAAAATACTGTCTCTTCCAAAAATCCCTACCTTTCTTATGCCATTAAATGATCCCAGCTATGACTGCCTTAGTGTTCTAACACGACATCTACAAGACACTGTGAAGTCCTCCATAGTTGGGGTAAATCCTCAGCTTTAAGATAATGTAAAAATTTGTTGAAATTTCAATATAACTAAGTTTTCACTGTTGATGCTATTTTAAATCCTCCCTGTATTTTGCTTAGAAAAAGGATGGAGAGAGTTTCGACATCTGACTCCAGTCAGCTCCCGTTTCTGCAAGCTAGGGCATGGCTCTCAGATGCCTGGAAATCTGCCAAAGCAGCTGTCATCGGGGGAGAGCTCAAGTGCCCCTTGCCTATGGTTAAGCTCTGCTTGTAGGGTGATGAAAGTCAGAGTTAGAAGAGCTCCCCAGGTGTGAAAAGAAAAGATATTTGCAACTGATCATCCTAACTTAAGTATTAGATTCACACCTCCCTACCCCTGATGCTGCACTGGATTCAAGACCAGGAAATATGAAGAGCTGGTATCCAAAACAAAATGCTGTTTTGGGGGAGAGGCATTCTTTTCTATGTCATATCTATTCGTGGGATATTCACTTCCAATTTTTTTCTTTAATCTATTCCAAATACTAGGTCAAATCTATGTGCATCTGATAAGAAACTTCTGGCAAGTGAATATACGCTGTGGAAAGAGCTTTATCCAAAGTCATCTCTATTGTTTATGTGGTGGAAGAATATAAAAAAAAGGACAATATTTCTCTGTGCATATGTGGCTGGGTATTTAGCCATGTACAGAACTGGCTCACTGGGAAACTTTTCCTTTATGACCACATAAATCTTTTTCATTAAAATCAGAGTTATTTATGCCTAGGACTACCTGTGTTTGCACCAGACCTGGTGGGCTAGAAGAAAACACTGCCAAGACCACAGACTAACCCAGCTCTCCAGGGATTCCTAGTTTGCCATAAGGAGTGGCTTAAGAAAGCAGTTTTTTGAAGTCAGGTTATGAGTCCCTGTGGGCTTCCTGTTTATTTTATAAAGGAAAAATTCATGCTACCTCTTTATCATCTAACCCAACACCCATAGACAAGAGGAAATGCTCTGAGAAATTTACAGCAACTTATCTTTGAAAATTGCAGAACCTTGTACACCTTGCTCATGCCACTGCATGTCCATTAAAGAAAGACAACTCCCTAAGATTTTGTCCTGAAGAGTATCATTCTAGGAATGAAATACAACAGTAGACATTGAAAATACAACAGTCATAAAATCCTGAGCAAATATTTGTGCTAATGAAGGTTAAGGAGTTGTCAGTCCTGAAAACTGTAGTCCTCTATTTATCGACAGTCTAATTTCAATGCAGGCAGCTGGAGTGGAAGCTTCCCTACACTGGCCTGCCAATGCTTTCAACCTTGACCTAAAGAGACCCTCTCTAGAAGCAAGAAATAATTCATTCTTTATGCTTGTTTGGCCCTGGATTTATTTCAAGCAAAGACTGCCAATTCCACTGAATCTGTACACAGTGGTTTTATAATATGGTATACAGTCAACTGGGTTCTGAACTGAGACCACCTAAGTAATTCTGTTAAAACAACACACTGTAGTAGAAACAGAGTGCTGGGAGCAAAAGGCCAGAGCTGTTATCCACTTCAGCTTATTTTTGTGATTGGAAGGTGGTTGCAAAGGAAGGGAAAGCAAGCTGAGTCACACCTAATAGCCTTGAAAATTGCATAATAAAAATTAGGAGGAAAGGTCAGAGAGCACTAGAAAATAGTTTGGACCTTTATATACTTGCATCACCTACTCTTTTAAACAAAAATATTCCCTATTCCTTTTATGAAATGAATTGCATTCTTTTTGATGTCAGAATTCACTTGCTGTAGGCTTGTTAAGTCTGATGCAGCATCCATTAGTAATAAGTAGAAATATCTCCACTGACTGAGACTGTGACTTATCAGCTCCTTTTTTATTTAGGCCAGCTTTCAGAAATGGATGTGTCAGTATTTCAGGATCTAATTTTTGGTTTCTGCCTAAGGAGTATGATTTTCAGAAATTAATAAGCACGCTCCTTCTGAAAACTAGCCCATTTAATGCCAGGCTGTAGCCAACCAGACTTGTAGGCACACCTGTCACTTCTAAAAAGCAGAAATTCAAATGGCTCCTACCTGAAGCCCCATCCTGCTTTTTTTGAAGTTGCTGGCAAAACTGTTCAGTAAGAGATTGTGTCAAAAGGCCTGCATTAGACAAAGAGTATTTATGTCAGCCTCCAATACAGCCTTTAATTTATTCTTCCTTAGGTATGTATAAAACCAGAAATTTTCCACTGTTCAGAAGGGTGAGGAGTTTACTTGCATTATGCCCATGCCATCTGCTTTAGGAATACACCTGCTACTCCAAAATGTCAGCTGAGAACACAGTTCTGTTTTATGAGACTCATTCCTCCTGTAGTTAGAAGTTAATTTCACTGCTGACATTTGTGAAGCACAGGCTCGTTTCATGACATAACTAGAAGGGGAAAGAATCAGGCGGTACAAAAAAAATGAGTTATTTGCAAAAAATGGTTTATCTGTATGATTTGTGACAACATCTATTGCTTTTGGAAGCATACCTATTACACCTAACTAAATCATATGACAGGAATTTGTAAAGCAAGCAAGGCAGCAACACACTCTCATAGAATACCATGAATGGAAAGACTCTTGGAAACTAAACAAACAACTCAGTGGTTATGTGTTTAATCCTGCTAGATTCAACATAAAGATGCACTGATATCAGTAGTGTTGGATTAATCCCAGAACTGTTTTTATTTGCTCAGAAATACACAGTTCAGGTGGGATTCTTTAAAAAAAAAAAAAAAAAAAAAAAAAANACAAATTTTCTTTTTTAATTTTTCAGATCACTTCTATAGTTCCTTTCTTCAGAACTGATTAGGTGCATGACAGAGGCCTTAATACTACCTAGAACACAAGCTACTACTACAGTCAGAACATGGCTCCATCCATTTTCCTTTGATTTTATTTCATAGAAAGACCACTATGCTAACTTTGACCAAAGAATCATATTGATATCACATATCCTTATGGAGTAAAAGTAAGTATGCTTCTAAAAGTTTCCAAGACTGGACCTAAACCAATGACTTAGTAAAAGGATAACTGAAATTTATTTCTGTAATTCAAACAAAGGACTGAACAACACCCCAACATAGCATTTTTAACAACATATTTCCGTCCTCTTCCCCTGTTATTCAGACATCCTGACACAGTTAACAAGTTCTGCTACTTGTTTTTTCCACCTCATATCACTACAGAGCTGGAGCTTTGATACATAGTCTAATTGCTTCCTCTTGCCTCACCCCACACCTGTATCCACTTAATGTCTCAGGAAAGCAACTGAACTGTAGAGTACATTGCAGAAAATGTTGTACTTATATTGAAAGTAAGACCATAACATCAGATATGGAATTGTTAGGCACCATAGTATGAAGCAGTTGGAAGGAAGAATTACCAGCCACAAAGACAGTAGAAAGGACCAAAGCGGTATGCCTGCCTGGTTAGCCGTAATTGGGCAGAAACCATCACTGTATCTTTTAAGAAAGGGAGAAAAAGTGACCTTTTTGTACTACAAAGTACAACAAAAATAATCCTTCTTAGTAGTAAGCCACCCATACGCAACAGAACTTTATGTCAATTAGTCTCTTTGGAGAGAAGGAAATATAGTCACAGATTTTTTTTTCAGCTACACTCAATATTTACTTTGAAACATATTTAACGTTTTTGCTAAACATGTCCTAGCTTTTAATTATTCAGAAATCTCTCTAATGCTTCATATTTTGTGTGTGTTTCCCTTACTACTTTTTCAAACACAGATACCATGTAATCTTCAAGCAAGCAAACTCCCACTATTTCTCATGGCTCTCTGACGGACATCAGCATGAATCTACAGTGTTTTGGATTCACCCCTAACAAAGGTGGCATCAAAATTAGGAAGGAACATCCACTTTTGCACATTATAATAAATCTGGGCTGGCTTATACATGCTGGAAAGTGTAAACTATAGATTTGACCTCCTGAGGAAAAAAATTAATTCAACTACTGAAAGCAAACCCCAACCAAAAAAGTACCCAATGGGCCTCACTTTCCCTTACTTACATAGACCTCCTACTCCAAACCCACAGCTAGTAGCAAAACCTTACTGCATTCTGATAACCAGTAAATCACTGGTTAGATATGGGTGGCAAATGGTGTCACATGCAAGTAAAATAACTGGCTCTATTTCACTGTTGGCTATATTTCCAGGCTGAGGATTAACTAAGCTGCTGATCAGGTCAGACTGGGCTAACAGCAAAATCATGTAGTATTGTACGCTCACAAGGTTGTCTTCCATCAGAAGCAATCTGCCCATTTTTGCATGCTGGATTGTTAATAAGACTGACTCCACCTGAGGTAACTTCTGCAGAGGTACTCGCAAGTCTTTGTACTGAAGTTGTGATTGCTCTGGAAGGGTTTATGGGCTTGTGCACAACATGGCGTGAATGCACAGGGCAGATCAAGCAGCTCAACTGAGCCTAGAGGACCTGGTAAAGCAACTTCCTCAGCCCCCAGTACAACTGTCGAAGGGGGAAGTGCACCTCTGCATGGCTCTAGAGCTGCTGCTGGGCTCCAGCTTGGTTTACCTGTTCCAGCCAACGGCTGTCCATGCCAAGGCTGGACCAGATGTATGCAGCGACATTAGAGTGAGGGGGTACCGTACAGGTTTACAATATCGTGAATGAATGTGCGAGAGTGCATATGAACCAACAGTTCTCTTTCTCTCACACCCTGGGATCAAGAGGCCACCAAATGGAGGGACCAGGAGCCAGGATGAGACAAACAGAAGGTGGCAGTTCTTCAGACAAGAGGCAGTAGGCCTATATGGATTCAAGGGTAGACAAGAAGAGTATGTGTAGGAGAGATCCACTAATGGCTACAAAGCAGACAAACCACACCAGGCTTAGGAAATCCCCCTGAGCTGGAAACAGCGCCAGGAAGTATCACATGCGCCTGCCCCGCTTTTCCTCTTCCCTAGATACTTACAGCTATTACTGGAGACGGGATACCAGGCAAGATGGACCCGTACTCTGAACCAGTACCGATATTCTTACTATCTAAGAAGAGTCCCTCTAGCATGTTCCCTATGGCCTACATATGCTGTTTTTTCCCCATTATTAACAGATTCCATTCCACACTTTTCCAGGGTAACGAATAAACGATTTTACTCATAGGGCAGACGAGACATTTCTTAAGCGCTCTCCTTTTTAGCCTTTCTGCTCCTAATTCCACAGAAGTAAACTGGCAAGTAAGCATCAACTCACACACTTGCATATTTGACTCCCCTTTACTTTTACCCAACAGCTTTCTGATTGAAAGCAAGACCAATTTCTAGATCATTAAGGGTGGACTAGACCCATAATACAGAACGCAAAGTTAGGTACGTATATTGGAAAATACTGGCAAACTTTTTTTTAAAATATTAATCAATCAATTAAGTTGCAAAAGCTTTAAATAACTTTAAACAAGTTTTTACTATATAAAATAAAATTTGGGGTGCAATGGAGTTTTATTTCAGAATTTAAAAGGAAAATTTCTTTTCAATTTACTTAGTGTGGGTTTAATTGCCACTGAGACAAATATTACATGCATGCTATACATTTTACACATCTATGCATTCTGTTTATATCCATAATATTGGTAGAATAAATCCTGCTCCTTGCTGCATGTAATACTAGTGTTCCCGGTGGCCTTCTGGAGGTCCTTTCTGCTCTCCACAGAGAGCCTCAGCTCTTAAACTCAGGTGCTCTGAATCACTTCTTGATTAAAGTTCATAGTCATTCCTATTACTAACTTGAGCCTGAACGCTGAAGCTTTGGAGAACCTCCTTCCCTCATACCCATAAGGGGGGTGCCTTTGTGCATCAAGTCTAAAACACTTCTGGTTTTTGTTCCATTTACATTCAGCAGATATTTTTTGCAGCTTTCCCAGTAAAATGAAGCATCAACAGTTTCATTTAAAGACAATCAAAATAATTTTTTAATCTGCAACTATTTCAGTTATTTTACCCTTTTTTCCCCTAAAATCTAAATGAAATGTATGTGCATTTAATTTCAAAATATTGTTTCTCTGTCTGAATAAGTTTTCTAATTTCTCTGTGAATTTGCTCATAGTTCCAGGTTACATAAACAAGATTTTTCAACTAATGAACAGTTTGTCTGCGAAATATTGCCTGACACTGGTAGTGAAGGCTAGAAATCTAGTAGGCTAGAAATCAGGAGGCAACATGCACTCCCAAGGGAGGCCAGCTGAATACCATGCTTCCCTGCCTGCAAAGTAGGGAAAGACATCTTTTGTCTATCTGAATGGCAAGGGAGAGTCTCAACCTCTGAGTCTCTCTCTCTCTCTGTATAGAGTGTAGAGCAGCTAACACAATAGACCCTGACCTAAAATCTACTGTAATACAAATTAATACTAGTTTTTCACAAGCACTTCAGTGATGCTGCCTAAATATATTTTTTGGCCACAGTACCATCCACAAAACAAATGCATTGCATTAGAGATTTTCACCACTTGTATTGCAATTACCACAGTGAAGTAAGTCTTTCAAGAATCTTAGTGGTATAAAAAGAAAATAGCATCATCTTGTTCAACGCCAGCTCCTCTGCTGAAATATTCATCACCTAAGTGAAAGTTACGTGCTTTTTCAAAGTGTAAAATGCACAAGCTTTGCCACTAGCAGACTATGTTCTTACTGTGTCTAAACCCATGTAGAGCAGCCATAATTATTAAGTGTGGATGGCCAAAAAATACGATAAATTTTAAGACAGTATATATTTTATTCAAGTTACGTATAGAACTTTTTAAAAAGAAAATGAAGAAAACCTCAGAACTGAAAAATGCAAGCCTAGACATCTGAAACTTTTCAAGTAGCCATTACTTTAAAATAAAATGCAGCTATGGTTACCAAATAAATGAACTGATATTTATTTTTACTACTTGTTACTATTGGTACAATTTGTTATTATTATTTAATGGATATTTGTTATGATTGTTGTTTACAAGGAAATGATGCTCGTGCAACTGTGCTGTCTGTCCATCTGCCAGTCCTTCCACTTAAGTCAATTTTGAATCCACTGGGCAATCCCACCTCACTTAGCTAGAGGGTAGAGGTATCAAAGATAATTACATTCGTACAAGCTTTGTGAAAATTGGCAACTAAATAGAGAGGAGAGAACCAGGCTGGTATTGCCAGCCGGGAAAGGCTGCAACATTAGCACAAGAGCTACCCGCTTTACCTGGCACACCACCTGCTCAGGCAGCATGCAGGAAAAAAACAGGACTTACTGACAAAAGCACAGCTGAGAACCCACCACAGCATACATGTCCTCCATCTTCATAGGAGATCAGGGACACAGGAGGGGCATGCTTGTGGTCAAGGTCATAAAGGAGACAGAAGTAGCAGGGGTTATTGTGCTAGCATGGGGGCATGGGTAGGGAGAAACTGTTCCACTGACATGAGGCAACAGGTCCCAAACTACAGTTACTTTCTGACTCCTGAATCATTCTTCTTGATAACAGAACCAAAACGAAGTTTCTTTATGGACACAACCTGAGCAGTTCCACATAAGAAATCTGCAGAAATAAAATCAGCGGAGTGCTTCACTAGATAAGCTCTTGGATCAAGCGAAAAGTTAAGGCAACTTCTGAAACAAAAGGAATTGATGAGCAGAACTTGGGAGGTGTGTGTGGTATTAGATAAAAGGATTAATTTCAAATAAAGCATTCTCTTACATCCTCCTTGGTCATTCTGTATCCATAAAGGAGGTAGAATTTATCTTAGAATGACCAGTCTTTTGGTATTTGTCTTTCCTGTAAAGCCTGTTAATCACTCTGCTGCTTCCAATGATGCAGCAGTTAAGGGTTCAAGTGTCATCATAGATGCCCCACACAAACCCAGATAAAGCGAAGAAGATTAAATTCATGAGCAATTTTCCCTTGAAAGGGCACTGACCTAATACGCTGCCATTTGTGCTCCTGCCAAGAAATCCTGTTCATTTCAGGCCAATGCCCTAGAGATTCATAGGGTTGAAACCTTGTGGCTTCAAGATACAGTTCCAAGTATTGCATGAGATCTAATGAGATCCAAATGACTGCACCTCTCTGCAAAATTGCCTTAGATCCACTCTGCTCAGGCACTTTGCCCTGAATCCCACTATCTGCACTGACTTGGTTCTAGGGATTCTCCAATGCATGCTGTAAAACTCCTGACTTTGCTTGGATATGTAGAAGTGAGACAGAGCTCATGATTTGGTAAGAAGATGAAGAACAGTGCTTAGACTGGGTAGGCTTCGTTGCTGTTACAATAGCTATTCAAAGCACCTGCCAGCGTTTGTTTACTGGTACACTCTCATCATATTCTGACTATGAGATTTAGGGACAAGAGGAATTCTTACTGTAGGTCAGTTCAACAGCGATAGTTCTGGATCTGCTGTCTTTTATAAATGGGCACAGAACACTAGGGTTATCTGGGAATTTCATTTAAGTTCCCCATGACTTCAAGGATCTAGGGAACTGGCAAGGGCCTGGATTTTTTCTTTTTCTTACTGTGGTAAATTATAGTTGCTGCTTTTGGGGTTCTACTACAAATTTTGAGTTTGTTTTGCCAACAAGCATTTTGTGGCTCATGGTATTTAGTTGCACCTGGAATAGATGTTCTCTGAACCCTTTTGAACTATGTATCTCTTGCAACTGACTTCAGTTGATGGCCCTGATGGTCTTTTCTAGCCATATATTGCTATATTCCTGTTATTTGTTGACTGAAGTTGCTCAGACAACAATTCAATGAGGTGTCATGCTACAGAAGTCCCTGGAATTAAAAAAAAAAAAAAGAAATTAAAAGCTTTGTAAGAATAAAAGGATCATTGCGTACATTAAAAAACTGTAAATGGCAACGACAACTGTAGCTAAACACAAATAACTAAATTAGGTATTAAGCAACTGTATTTCTTTTGCAAGTATATTTTTCCTTTCAAATTTTCTAATCAGTCAATCAATGTAGAAATTACTTAAGACTGCATTTGTGCTAAAAAAACCCCAAAACCCCAGAGCCTTGATCTGAATAAAATTTTAGGTCTATGGGATTTCTATTTTATTTCAAAATAACTTGCTCTGAGACCTTTTAAAACACTCATTGTTTCAAAGCACAACGTTTGATGTTTGTAAAGCGTATTAGACAGATACTTACATGCTTTATATTAAATAGGCAATGATTGGCTTCACAAAGAACCATACAAATACCTTTTTAATTGAAATCTTTCCATCTCCCCCACTTTCAAGTCCCCAAAGGTACCAAGCTATGAATTTCAATGAGGGCTTTGCAAAACAGTATTTAATTAGTGCTTTTCTGTCAGCCTTTCTCCCATCACTCACCTAACCATTCTTGTTTCTACAGTGACACATAACAGCAATTTAATATCATACAAAAGGAGCAACATTCTTTAACAGATAACAAGAATCTGAAACATATCAGTTCAACCTACTTTTGGTACGGCTGTTTTTCAAACCCATATGGAATAGTGTCTGTTTTTATTATGGAGGTAGCAGACCTTTATTCATTCAGAAAAAAAAAAGAGTCATTCTGTACCTGAAGGCTTCAACACAGAGCTACAAAGAATAATCTGAAAATTAATCCTTTGTTTTAGAAATGCATTGCTGAGTAGTTCCTTGTAACGGAAGTAGTCCGTTCTATAACTATTGCATTCCAGCTGCCAATCTAAAAGTATCACCATGAAAAAGTGTGACTAAAGCTGAACCACAGCAAATGATGCAGTTGGACACAGGACAGTATTTTGACCAGCTTGCAGACACTCTGCAGTCTCTTTTGGTTGAATGTTAATTGGTAAGTTCTCTCCCTAACTGAAGAAGCCTCTTGCATTCCTTGTCAAGTAAACCCTAACACAGCAAAGTTCACAATTAGCACCTTCTATACCTTCTGGCTAAGAAGGAGACTGGCCACTAAGCCTGGCTTCATTAGTTCATGATGTTATCCTCTTTCAGTGGGACCACAGCAAGGTGATACACCCAGGCTCAAAACCTTTAGTGCTTAGGAAATGCTAGTGCTACACTACAAAAAACTTCAGTGCATTACCTGGATTAGGCACATCAGACGTCCCCTCCATTTTCTATACTGGCTTGCCACCAAAGTGTCATCAAATTCTTGTTTCTTATCTTAAATGACTTCTACACCCAGTTTCTCATCATCTTCAAAGGAATTAAAAAATCCCTACTGTGAATGCCCCAGCTAAAAACTCACTTCTTCGTCAAGGTGTAATTCTCCCTGAGAAAGCTAAAGCTGGTTTATGACAGACACACATCATTCCTGGAGGTGAATGGAAGACACGGAAATGAATTATGAGATCCTGTACACACTCCTTGTGGAAAAGATGAGAACGCAAACAAGCAATATGCGATAGAAATAACTGCTATTGATGACGCAGATTAATATTGCAGTGTTTTTATATTAAGATGATTAGCATACAGTAGCATATATGGAATGGAATAGCATCACAGCAGACTAATGCTGCTTGATCTACATCCTGGAAATGTTGGTTCAACTCTTGAAGTAAACTGTAGAAAGAGATCGTTCAGACAAATGTTCTCATACAAAGTCTTTAAACTAATTTCAGCATGACTGAAAATTTCTTGCTCAGACAAGGGGTCAGAAATGGAGTAAAAGGCATGCTACCAGCAAATAAGAATGAGGAATTTTGAGAGATGTGATGAAGGGTATTTATTCACACTACACCTACCTTTTCATGATATTTCTCCTTCTGTCAAATACCTTCTTAACATTACACTAAATACATTCAGAAACCAGAAGATTAAAGCAATAAAATATGTTTCAACATCTGATTGCAGGCAGAATTGGGAAAAGATGTGGTAGTATCCAGAAATAAGAATATGAATGAAGAAAACTGACAGTATCACATGAATTGCTCATTACGGTACACCTTCCTGTCTTGGCTACAACTTGTGAGTCACTATCAAGACACTAATTTTGGTAAAGAGGGAGCAGAGAAGATGAAACCAGCAGTAAAAGCCACAAGGCACCACAGGAGGGTGCTACACACAGTCACTGTATTTGTCTAGCAGGAAGAGTTGAAAGCAGCACGACTTTATGCTTTCCATAGAGTTTGAAAGCAGGAATAAGTCCTTTTCCCCCGTAGCATCTCAGAGTGAACCCATTTACTTGTAATCAGAGACTAAAAACAAAAGGGCAACGGTAGTGTTAGCCTGAGATCTGTGTTGGTCGTAATGATGCTGTCAACTGAGGCCCACAGCTAACATTGTAAGGAGTGAGAATTAGCTTAGCAAATGACTGATCCAATGCAGAGAGTTTAATGACTGTATAAATATTTTATTGTGCCTACACTGTGTTAGAGAATAACTCCTCTCTACCTCAAAACATCAGCAGTTATTCCTTACATGCTTAATATCAATATACCTTTGGAAGACTCCAGGATTCTTAGAATGAAATTGCTGTGTGAAGGGATATACACTTTTATGAATCAGCATGTAACAATACACTGACTGTCTACAAGTACAGATATATTTTACTGTGCCCAGATATGTTTTCTTTCACACTTCCCACTTACTTTTCAGTGGATAAACAAACCCACAGCACTGTACTGTATACAATACAACACAGTTACCACTAACTACTTTTTACTGAGGCTGTTTACAGCAATTTAAAAGAATAATTTTGAACTACTCATCCCCTTCCCCTCTCAACAAATGAAAGACAGGTTGTATTGCTATATAGAAACAGATGAACGTAACAGGAGCAGAAAGGATCCCAAGAGGTTTCTCCTAACTTTCTGGGGTATAAGTAACTCCCTTCTATATCCCAGTGAAGGTAAGAGAGCTCACCACAGTAATCTGATGCATCTTGCAGGTCCCTGGCAATACAAAAACTGCGTGTACTTTCTTTAAAGTATCTTCTAGCACAATGGAGGGTCTGTTGTCCAACTGCCCAAATAAGTATGACATATCCTCCCCAGAACCTGTCTCTTCATTGCCCCATCTCAGTGGGGCTTCTGCTCAGAGTCCCTGGGTATGGAAAAAAGGGTATGCTAACCCACAGACGTGGCTGAACTACTTCCCTCCTCTTATGTAGGGAAAAGGAAGATAATGCAAGGGACACTTCCAAGCAAGAATCTGGAATTCTTCCTCTCCCCTCCTATCCCTTTAACATCACTCATCCTGTTTTCTTCTGTCATTCTCTGACCCCAATCTAGTTACATCTTCCTGAAGTGTCCTCCCCCTTTGTGTTGGTTTTCTTGCCGATTCCCTTAATCATAGAATCATAAATATCTTGAGTTGGAAGAGACCCATAAGGATCATCGAGTCAAATTCCCAACTTAATGTAAAGCTGGCCAACAGCTACTGAATTGCCAGCTTTCTTCTGTCATAATATCCCTTGCAAGTTACCACTCCAGTTTTCCTCTACCTATAGAGTAGCTACCACTTGCAACTTTGCTTTCCCTATAAACTGCTCTTTCCTCATTTCTCTCTATGATGGAGCTTGCACTCTTCAAGGAATTAGTCCATCTGCTGTTCATTCTTTGACTCTGGTTGCTTGTTAGCATATCCACTCTATATAACATCAAGCTTTTGCCTCCACCTGTCTCTATCCCTTCTTACTTGATGAGTTCCAGTTGTTCTTCAGGGAAATAGTGAACGGAGAACAATCCCTAGCTCCTTCTGTTCACATGATTCTAGTGTTCACCACTACTTGGACTATTACAATTTGCTTCCAGTAAAACCCAGAGCATGCTATATATACATCCCATACTGTCCCTGTCTTCAAGCACCTCTGTCCAGAGGTAATGGCATTTCCTAGGATTACATCTGTAAAGCAGCCTGGGATACTTCAGGATGAAAGGTGCTCTATTAAAAAATAGGTAACTACCTCAGAAACAGCAGTCTGAGAAAACAATACATACCATTGCCTTAAAATTACTGCTGGCCTACTAGTCCACACAGGAATTCCAAGTTAATGCAACCAGGCATTGGAGACAGCATCATGATGCAGGACAGAAAAAGGCCTAGCAGGCCAGAAAATAATATCAACGTGCAAGGTAAGATGCAGTCAGCAGCACTGCTTCCTGCAAGGTGGAACTCTGGCGCTATTGTCTCTATTGGGGCATGACCTTGCTTTGAGAAAGCCACCAAATATTAATCAAAAGTGGAAACCAGGACCCGACATAGGTGTGCCATGAACGGGCTGGTGACTGACAGCACACGCCTTACAAAGCAGTGCCAGTGGAAGAGTGGAGATAACCAGCTTGCCTGGTCAATTTGCTACTAAAGGAGAAGCATCAATATAGAAGATCACAAATAATTTAGCAAAATGAGAACAAAATAAGAACAAGCATCTGCTGCCTAATAAGTTGTGTACAAACATGTGTTTTCCCAATTGAAACACCAGTGTTGAAATTTCATTCCAAAGAAGAAATTTGCCAAAGAGATGCATAACTACTCTCCCATACTCCAAGCTGGAAGCACAGAATTAGGCAAATGCTTTCAGAGAAGCTTCCGTCAGCCTGCATTGAATACCTGTTGCCACTATCACTCTAATTATTTGGCAGCTAAATTCTGTTTCTAACACTGTCTGGGACGTACCACAAGGAAAATACATTCATATATTGCCACTTTCACAGGAGAGAAGAAAGTATGGCAACAATGGCCACCACATACAGTTCTTCTTTAGGGAACGGAGTTTGGATAGGAAGAAAAGGGGAAGATAATTCATCTGTCAGAAGGCAGTGCAGAAATACTAACTACTGAGAAGACATTTTTACATACAATTTCATAAATAAAAAAAACAGGCTGCTGGTTACCCTATATCCTATACAAATACTGGAAATGCAAACTGTCTGGAAAGAAGAAATAGAATGCTATACCCTGGTATGTGCACTAATTCATTAACTGCTCTGTGGCTCCAATCCAGCAAAACACTTAAGCACATGAATAGTCCCAACAACAAAGGCCTGAAAGCCTGACCATACATTAAAGTAAAATGCAATGTAGGCACAAGCCTCTCCCTTGCTTTCAGAAAAACCTACAAAACCCAGAGAACAAAATCAATGCTACCTCCCTTGGGTATAGCAGGCAAGGAGTGGGGTCACAGCCGCCGCATTCAAGGACAGCTTAGGAAAATGTATTTACAAAATGCATATGTATTTGTATATACAAATTTTAAATACATATACATCGGTGGTATTACATATTGTTTTCTAAGCATTGTAAGAGTCCAGCATATCTGCAATACGAAAGGGACATTTAGCTATGAAAAAACTTCCAAACTTTTTACTGGGTTTGCTTTTATGGGAAGACAGTTTGCCATTCTGTGGAAATGGAATATGTTGCTCTGTTTTCCCTGAGTTTTCCTCAGAGAAGGAATCTGAATAAAATGTCAGCCTGAGACACGCAGCAATCCTAGCTTACACAAATCAAATGTCAGGGTTCAAGCGAGCGTGATGATAACATTTGGTGGGGCATGAGGGAAAGAGATGAGTGATTCACAGTCGGGAAGGCTACATTGCAGGGTCTAGGTCAGGGGAAAAGTGAGAGGTGCTGGGGAAAGATGGGTGTGGAATGGAGACGATGAATACATTGCCATTAGATAAAAGTTACCTGCTATCAAGATTTGCTCAGACGGCGCCATTAAGGCATTCAAAAAACATTTTCCAGTAACTTCAGGCAACAAAATCCTTTATTATCTGAGCAAGAATATTACCAGGAGGACCATCTAAAGCACAGTTATAATTTCTCCTTTTACTATCGTTAGTATTTACATTCACCAACATAACCCTCTTGCTTCTCTGTTCAAATGCTACAACCAGCACCAAACACAGACACACAGTGGGCATGTAGGAAAACACATTTTCCACACAGCAGCAAATTCGATCCCATTCCTGTCACAAACAGTTAATTTTTTTCTGGGGCACTCAGCATCAGATTTCATGTGGAGGCACCTGAAATAGCAGTCCTACGTTATTAGCCATTTAAGACCAAATGCTATCACCAACACAATGAGTGGAAGCCTAACCTGCAAGTTGTACTTCAGAAATGAATGAAATGTTTATAGGGCAGTAGTGGTGTGAAAGTGGAAGAACCTGCTTCTCTCAGAAGTCTATATGCTCTGCTGGCACATGCAGGGTGAGAAACATCCAGTGTGTACACAAACCACTCTGTTGCTCTCATATCACTGCTCTTTTTCTGTGCATTGAGGCTCATTTGTCATTGCAGAATAGTTTCTTCATCTTAAAACTAGCAGGCTCTCTTCTGTGCCAAGGTGACTATCTCAGCACCTGTTTATTGCTCTGCTACAGTGCGTACCAACTTCTTACTACAATAACAATCATTAGTAGCGTTTGGGATTAGTGGACTATGTAACTGCCCTGCAAGCATATTCTTCAGTACTGACCTGTCTTTAATCTACTTATCACCTATCGGTTTCTTTCTGGCACTTTTTACCCTCATTCTCAAACTTCTGCGTAGGTCCTAGAGACAATTCTGTCCTATAGATTAGTGAAATGGTTTGCTAAGGTCTTCCACAGAAAGTGAAACGTTTACAATGGTATTACAGTTATTCACAACTTTCTTTACCTGTGCAATGGTGTAACCCAAAGAAATAATCATAATTTGCATCGCCTTCTGATTCAGTTTCTGTTGTTGGCAGATGTTCACGTCTTGTGATGCCGGTTCAAACCCTACTGAAGCTGCTGGGAGTTTGTGGACTTCTGAACCAGTTTGATCAGACTTGCATATCATCTCCACTTCAGAGAGAACACTACAGCTGTGACTGGAGCAGTCTTTAGCCTCTACAGATTTCATGGTCTAACAAAGCTATATTATTTCATCCGAGTCTCCATGCATACACCTAACTGGTATTCCATTTTTTAAAAAGAGCAAGAAGGTGAAAGGATAGGATGAATGAAGATGAAGATACATTGGCAGAGCTGCACATGGAAATAAGCATGACATCTGCTAGCAGCATATCTGGTTTGGAGCCATCCCTGGCTTTAATAATCCAAGAAAAGAAAGGTGAAGAAAATCCTTTGGAAGCTATGAGCTGTTTGCAAGAGGTCAACAAGACTTTGAGGCAGTAAATAGAGTGCAGTCAATATTGCTGTGCAAGGGTGAACACGGAAAAATAGAATTCTTCTTCATAAGCAGCTCTATTTGATTTCTATACTTTGATGAAAAGCATCAGCTAAACACTGAATATGGATTTTAATTTGGGCAGTATTTGTTGGTGGTCAAGGTAAGCAGAAAAAAATGGCAGTGTTTTTCCTATATCAGGTCATATTGGAAAGCAAGAAAATCCTGTTTCTGCCTGTAAATAGGCTGTGGTAGTCCAAGGAGAGAATAAATATGGAACAGGAAAAATGGGATGTCATTCAACACAGCCACACTTCTGACCACAATGTTGCTTTTGAGGTAGCTCAGCACAGAAGCATCTCCATGAAGTGAGTCATAATAAACACAAAGAGAAAATGAGGCCTTTACAGGTGTTTTTAGAGGAAACGAAGAAACAGAACAACCCCATAAAATATTTAACCAAATGACACATAAATAAACTTGGAGTGCTTCGAGATCTATTTACATTCTGGGTTTGGGCACTTGATAGCTAATAGCAAGAAGTGAATTTGATGGGCCCTCAGAAATGTCACCGTTTACACCAGGTCTAGAAAGCCTCAGAGCCGGGTTAAAAAACATATCCACAGCCTGGACAACAGGAAAGTTCCTTCAGCCACTTAATGTCCCTCTTGCATGAAACTAATGAGAACAACATAAAAAACACAAAGGGGCTTTCCTGCTCCCACCAAGTCTCTACTTTTAAAGGATCTAACTAATGAGAATTACCACCAGTGTTCCTTGATTTTATTGTTTTTCTGGCATTTTACTCTACCATGGGGCTGTTTCATGGAGCATTTCAGTGAGCTCCTGACAGGTAATCCTCCAGATTAATGCAGAGTTCATTTGGCTGGTAAGTAGTCACCTTCTTTGAGAGATAGCACAAGAATGACAGCTCACTATCTGTGAATTCTCGGAAGATTGAACGGCACAAGGTATTTTCAATTAATGCCAGCTGAAGACAAATGGTAACTTAGCCAAATGCTAAAAAGTCATGTTGAGATCTACATAGAAAGCCCTTTCAAAATAAATCTCCAGGTAAACATACTATTCAGGATTCAAGACAGAGATTAGGCTAGGAAAGTATTGCTCACCAAATCCTGGTTTAAAACAGCTTATTACAGGCTTTTTTTTAATGATACGTTTTCAGACTCCAATTAGAGCAGACTAATTAAATGTCCATTAAGGAACCACTTAGGCCAAATGATAGCTTTTCCTGGGAAGCTTAGAGGGAGTTCTGAAAGCATTTTCTCTGGAGAGGTGAGGAGCAGAAACACAGTACTGGAGAAGAGCATGCAGACATGCAGCTCGACCCTGCAGGGCAGGGTAGGCCAGTCTCACCTCAAGCACGGCTTGAATGCTGCCCTTTGGCAGAGCTGGCAGGACTCTTTTTTTGTTTTGTTTGGCCTTTTCCTGGAAAGCTCCCCCAACACTGAAATATTTCATCTGTGAAAGTAAACAGGCGATTCAGAAACGCTACCTGGAATATGCTCCTTCACCCGGCAAATTGGACTTCATGTTTGAGCTGTTTCTTGTACTAAGTGCCCAGTCTCTCCTCTCGATAAAGGGGCTTCATGGACATTCATGCTACGGTGCAATACAACAGCCGCCTATGGAGGCAGGCAAGGCTGCCTAACCACCACTACCATATATTGCCAAGGACAATACCTCCAGGTCTAAATGTTTCAGAGTTTTGATGTTTGGTTTTTTTCTATGAATTTTTTTTAATTTAACATTATATTATTCCAGGAAAAGCAGCTACTTCAGAGAACAAAATTTGGTTTAGTGGAAAAATACATTCCTTCAAAAATAATGTTGACAACATTTGGTTGACCTGTTCAGCTAGTTGTATCCCACCTCACTTTTCAGAACCTACACATTCCCAGTGTCAATTTGGCTGCCTTCCCAGTACAAGGGCACAGTGCAGAGAGTCATCAGGCACCCTGAATTTCAGTAAGAAGTCAAGCTGCCTGGTACCATCAGAAATTGTTCAATTTACAACAGTGAGCCAATAGAGAACAAACAGAACAAAAAGTGTAGGGAGGAAAGGCGGGAGAGGACAGGATTTGCAAAATGCACTGTTATCCACCCAGCTCCCTGTGCTACACTTTGATCTCTAAACATGTACATGTAATTCATCAATCACTGATGTTAAAGTGCACCAGGGATAAAAGAAGGGAATTAAATAACAGACCAAAAGAATGGGGCTCAGGGTATCTGCATCTACAAAACAGATTTGGTGAAATCAACATAGTATCAATTAAACTGCATGCTCTGTCAAATGATTCCTTCACAGCTTTTCTGGAAAGCTCTTGGGGTTTCTACAGCCTTCCTGTGTAACTCTAGGCAAATTATTTAACTTTTCTGCCTCCCATATCTATAACTTAACAGCACATGGTGTAATAGCTCCTATTTCAGAGGGGGTTTAGAGTCCTGAGGTAGTTTTTGTAGACTCCTGAGACATCCTCTAGTGAATTAGTGATTAGAAAAGCAAATAACCAGGAGTTCACTTCTGAAGGAGGCAGAATGAGAAACGCACAGCATAAGAACAATTCACATTGCTGCTTCCCTATCTTGGCATTTGTAGCATTCCAAACAAATGTCAGTTTAAATAACCAATTCTCATTACACTAAATGCTGAAATGCCAACACCGATCATGTGAATTTCTATCAAAAATTAATGTTTGAGTAAGGAGGCTCTTAGTTTTGGCCTGTCTAGTACTTTGCAGTTTGATATGGATTGAAGATAGCAGCTATTATATTATCCTCAGCCCATGTTAACTGTAGGGAGAAAACCTGCCAACTCTGGTAAATCACCAAGGTAACACAACGCTTGCAGCACACCGTACTGGATACCATTGGCTTACATTGCATGTGCAGTGATTTAGGCAGCTATAAACACAGAGAAGAACTTTTAAAGTAGGTGCTCCACAGCAAAGAGGGACAAAAGTGCTGTTGCTGCTTTTACTCAAAGGTGAATGCTTTATGTTGGAACAAGAGAAGAAAGATTATTTGCAGCTTCTCAACACTGGTAAGTCAGGCAGAGCCTTTTGAAAGTGCACAATCATACTACGCATCATGCACAAAAAGCAGATAAACTGATTCACTGCACAAGCTCAATGCTCTTATCAATGGTGAACATAGTTCAGAGAGTAACTCCAACAGCACATGATGCTTGTCTCCCTGTTATACTTAAAGGCTCTGTTTCTGCATTTCTTGACTCCTGGGAGAAGCAAAAGAGTTGAACCCTTGCAAGGGTATCATCCTGATCACTTGTGCATGATTGCAGGTTGGCTTTGCAATCTCAGCACATGACCCATTCCACTGAGAAAAACATTAGTTTTCAAAAACATTGCCGCAGTTTGACTATACTATGACTATACTGTGGTTTATACGGGACAGGGGTTAGCTAAATGGAAAGAAAACTGTGACTGAGAGGGTACTGAAAAGAAATGGCATTAGTGAGCCAGGGAATTAAGGAGATGGAGAAGTAGTATAGATTTTGCCTTGTGCTAACTGTTTCACACCCTTCTTCTCTTCTTCAATCTATTCTCCTCCACTTCACCTCATTGCCACTTGGCTGGCTGTCTCTCTCCCTCCTTCTCTTACTTTCTGTTTACCTGACATAGCCTTGTCTCACTCCCTTCTTCCTTTGTGCCCCCTCTTAAAAATATCTCATGGTGCTACTACAATGTTTCTGCCATGAAAGCATTCACAGTGACTATGTGTTTTGCGCTGTCCTCTGCCCTATGTTTGCTTTGTTTACTTAGACTGTAAATTTTCCCAGTTTGTATGAGGTCTCACACAATCTGGCCCAATTCTTGACTGGTGCTCAAGTACAAAATCATCAAAATACCATCAAGAACAGTTACAAAACCAACAATTTTACGACCCAGATACTTCTAAGATATAAAGCTTAACAGAGCATGCAAGTATTCTTAGGCTTGAAAATATACACAGCTATTAAACACAAGCATCTTCCCTCTCATTTCCATTAACTCTTAAATTATTTCAGAAGAGCTCAGAGCAACCTCAAACATAATTACATGGAATTGAATAATTAATAGAACTCACTAAATACATAGTATGCATACCATATATATAGGAGGGTAACAGTATATAGGAAGGTATTTGGCATTCATATCTTGAATTCCTACTGGTTTATAGCCATTGGTGTATTGGCCTCTAGAGAGTTTCTGCTGGATCACATCTCTGAGATTTGTCAGGAAGAGCAGAAAAGAGAAACAGTGCCTGCAACATGGTCTGTGGCTGATTTCTCTGCATAGTGAAAAATACGAGACAAACACAGAGAGACCCATAGGGACTACAGTAGGTACGAAAGATGCTGAGCATCTTTACACAGTATTCAGAGCAGGCCCTGAATTCATCATTGTATCCCTGATGGCATGAGGGAGACATATCATGACAAATACAACGTATGGTATGCTTAAAACAGAGTCCATTTGTTGTGTCCATGTGTGAATGCAAGCTTTTTTCAAGTACACTGGCTTAATATTCTTCCCAAATCTTTCTCACCTGATGTTTCAGTCAACTGGATGCTAGAGGCCTTTAAAAAACATGTCAGTTCTTTTATTTAGTATAATCCTGCTATATCCAGAGCAGACAGTATGAACAGAACATTGGTTCACTTCCAATGCTATTGAATGATTGAGTGTGAAAGCCCTCTTTGCATATTTTCTCTTTAATTTTTTTTAACGTACTACTTTCCAGTGTGTTTTCCCATTCGTGCGTATAGCTCTCCCGCCTTGTCAGCACTGCCAGTCAGTCAGTTGCTGAGCTACAGACTTTGCTGCATTTTCTGTCACACAGGTGTGGAGAGATTTTTGATCTGACTTACAAATTCCCTACTCCCCCTGGCAAGCTGGCTGGCTGTCATGCTGCTGCAGGGTGTTTCAAAAAGCTGCTCTTTCCAAGACACACTTCTTTGCATCTCCAGCTTCATTATTTCTTACACACTTCTCTTCCCCCCTTTAGTTTCATCCTTTCCATACCAAAAGGCATTGGCAACAGAGCCATGCAGAAACAACTACTGTACCATTAAACTATTTCAGATTCTGGCTCATTGAGAAATTACCTGCATGTCCTAGTTTATTACTAGTCATGTTCAACTGTGCATCTACTTTTACTACTGTTCAAGCACTATATGCAAGTTACACATGTGACTTCTAGATTACTTACCAGTTGATGTTTTCCAGTACAGGCTTCAATTTTTATAGTATTATTTTCTTTCTTTTTTATTTTTAAAATATTTATGTCTGTTCTGATCAGTACACTTAAATCTGGGACCTGTTACAGAACAGCTTCTGCACAACACTCTTAGAATTCAATCCCCGATTTTGGCAAAATCTGGCAATCTGCTATTGTTCCTGAGCATTGGGAGATTTCTCCTTTGAGTTTCAATTAACTCACCACCATTGAATCCTGCTAACTAGTTGGTTTACTAGTGCATTCAATCTCAGCTGAAGCAAAGCAGCACATGGTATTGATTACTCAACAAAATTTTGTTTTCTTTCTGAATTAAACCTAATTCAAAGTCCCAGAAAATTTTGAAGCACAGTATATTTCCTTCGGAAGGCAAATGAGCTGTAAAACTAAGGTAGAATATGTAAAGACTTAATCATATTTTGTTGAGTATAAATATGATATGGGTCTGAATTGGTCCCTAGGAACTCAACGAGGGCCTGCAACCAACTCTACCTGGCTGTATTTAACTCTGCAACTTGGGATATACTGAAACTCTATTTTGATTTCATATCCTGTATCATTTCCTCACATCCTGGTTTCCATCTGGACTGCTCTGAGGAACAAGACTGCAGCTGCTCTAGCGGAGTGAATCTATCCTGCAGTTCAGACACAGTCACAAGAGCTTTAGACAATACTGTAATATTTACACCTCAGTTTTCTTACCTATAAAAGGAAGATTGGAGCTTCAGGTTTCAGATGCATTTAAAATTTTTGTAAGCCAAATGTGACATGCCTTTGCCTCCAATTCTATGACATCCTAAGCAGTCACCATTTAGGCTGGCATTTATTGAAGGCCTTAATGTGAAAAGCTGAGGGAAAAGAAACCCAACAAAAAGCTACTGACAATTTTGATACTTAAACCGCTGCTTTTGCAGTTTTATTTGGATAGTACTTAAAGGGCAGCTACAAAGAGGATGGAGGCTCTCTTTTCACAAGGAGCCACATGGAGAAGACAAACGGCAATGGGTACCAGTTGCACTGGGAGAGGTTTTATCTTGACATAAGAAAGAAGTTTTTTACAACGAGAACAATCATTCACTGGAACAACCTCCCCAGGGACGTGGTAGAGTCCCCATTGCTGGCAGTCTTCAAGATGCAACTAGACAGGGCACTCAATAACCTCATCTAGGCTCCCTTTCCCACAAAAGGTGGGACAAGATGATCTGTTGAGGTCCCTTCCAACCTGGGCTGTTCTATGATTCTGTGAGACT
>WAAD01002260.1:26792-39974 GCA_013389945.1 Fregata magnificens
GAATTTCACCTAATATTGTTTTTATGATTATATAATTACTGCTTCCCCTCACAGCTGAACTTAAGTCAGATTTCACTTAAACTAGTTTCACAACAGTGTAACTTTACTAGTCCTAATCATGATAAATCACTGATGTATGGGAGGAGGGACATCAGGCCTAACAGAGATTATTTTTTACTTATACCAGGTGTTTTCACCTGCTGCATTTTCCCTCCAGACAAATTACAAACTCCTTCCATTCCAGAGGAATGGAGAAAGCAAATGTGAGGTGCCCTTCACACAGGTTGCTGGAGCAAATAAGAGTCCCTGAAACTGAAGTACAGCAATTTTTGTGGGTTATACACAGTTTTAAAAGGTTACACAATTCTAATAGGTCACAATGAGATTTAAAATGGTTTATCAAGCCTTTTTTTCCTGGATACATTCTGTATCCTATATTCTGTGAAAGATAATCAATTGAACTATTTATTCAAAATGTATCATGGCAATGTATAAACCGACAAGTTTCTGTTACACTTAGGTCATACTGTGTGCAGTTTTAGGAAAAAGCTTCCAAGATCACAGTATGTTTGTCCAGATAAAGCTTATGCTGCCTGAAAGGTTTCCTTATTATGTTATCTAAAAGCACATGAATTGATTTCCTTAAAATTTACTTTACATATATTCCTCTACCTTACAATCGTATTAGGATTCCAATTTAAAAAGACAAATATGACTGTTCTGCTCCAGTGAATGGGATGCCTGTACTTGGGGTAGCCATGGCAAAGTACATTCGAGTAATGGAGTAATTTAACTGGTTACGTCATCATGAAAGAGCTTTCATAGTTGAGATGAGAAACCTTGTACTTCATAAAGTCTGGAACAGTGCTGGCAACACTTAATTATTTAAAGTCACTCTTCCACGTTAATCTAAATATGAATAGATTATTGTGCTTTCTGTAGAAAAAGCACCTCCGTCCTCTAAAGTGCTTTGCAGAAATTCTGAGTCACAATAACCTTCTTGCCCAGAGTCCCACAAGGCATCAGCACCAGAGATGGGAATAAAGTCCAGAATCCCATCCTGTAACCTTTCCTGCACTGACTGGGGATCATGCTTCCTCCCAGGGGGTCCTAACACATTATTCTACAGCCATAAAATTGCACCAGACTAAGAAAACAGGTAAGGAATAAAAATAAATCATGGCAAGTAGGAATGAAAAAATTGAACAAAGGCGGTTTTATAATCCTCAGAACAAGAAGAAACTTGGTAGTTTGATGTCAGCTGAGCGAACGATTTCTATGCTACTACTGCAAAATTAACAAGGGTTTAAACATATAATCAACTTTAACAAGTTACTATGTATCAGCACAAGCATGGTAAGCCACTTCATAAGCCCATTTAGCCCATGACAAATGCAAGACAACTTGGTTTAGCATGTTTCCCTTTCCTCTGGGACTAAACTGTTACACTTTCGGTGCAGGAAGAGACAAGCTGGTTTTGAGACTGTGTTTGTAGCACAGTCATTTGCTAAGTTGTGGTAGCTTGACTTTATGTCAAACTCCCTAACTCTGCTAAGAGCATAAGGCTAATGGGATAAGGGGAAGTGAAAAAGCATTTCCTTGCCAAATGGCTTTTTAACAGGCTTGAAAATGATGGTGACAACCGTGTAAAAAGCTTTTCCACCATTTGACCAGACCATCATAATTTCCAGCCTTCTATAGGCTGGTACTTCTCCACCTCTTCTTGTCCCCACTTATAACTACCACTCGTAATTGCACCTGCCTTTTTAGTTTACTTGCCACTAGCTGTATAAAAGCATTGGCAGTGAATGATTAGCAGATATAAGACCATTAATATAACTATTCTTTAGGTAGATATTCAGGGCATGGAATCTAAAATGACAGAAGTCTTCCTAGCCACAGAACTCCTGAAGTATCTGGCTTGTAAGCAAACACCCTTTGTGCTTTAGGAGACTTGCCCTCTGGAGGTGGGACAGCAATAGCTTTCTATACCGCTTCAGCTGAGAATTTTAGTTGGTGAGGCAGTTTGTAGCCAGGGCTCCTGACCACAATACCTTTTATAGTTGTAATGCAAATGGGACATACTGTACCCTTCATTCTGATCATTCTGAACTTCAGTGGAGACACAGGCATAGAGCTAAACTCTATTTTGATGCTTTTTATGCCTGATTCAGATTTTTAACCAACTTTGATATCACTAGGACCTTAAGGATGTGCCCAGAGGCTTTGCTGAATTGGGGCCTTTGGCTTATCATCAAATTAAGGGAAAACGTGCTGTAACCCACTCACCTGACTCAGTCACAGCTGTAGTGTACAATACTAATCTCCACATTTATTAAACACATGCTCCCTCTGGAGCTGGAGATGATATAGTAACAGCTGTTTTATTCCAGTTTCTTTTTAAGTAATGAGGAAACAAACACAAATGCGTGTCTGGTATAATTCACAGTGTTCACACCTATCACTGCATTTAAGATGTACCAAGACAAACAACTGTTAAGTTCTCCTTATCTTTTACAATCCATTCTCCCTCCAATTCTCTCTCCCCCTGGCTGCCATCATTATTGTGAGTAAACTAGTACTGAAATCTGACTCAGCAAAGGGAAATTAAGTTTTATGCAAAAATAAATGAGATAAGTTGTACTGGGCATAGTATCCTCCCAAAAGAGGGATATACTTCCTAAACAGAAGAAATCAGTAGGCCTATAATGAAGACAGTGAAATAAAGCAAATACTGGGAAACCAGGGTTTGCCCTGACTTTAATGTCAGCCTAGCCTCCTGTTGGTATAAAATTCCTATTTCTCTGTGGATCATTAATTCTTTTTGTCCACAGGAAATAATAAGAACACTTCTAGATGGCAAGCAAACATGTCATTTGGGACACAAGGACGACATTAAAAGCCCCTACCATGAACTCCAGTGTGGCTTTTAACCACAGCTTGTAGGTAGGAGCACAGTGGTACAACACACCCCTGGACCACTGCAATAGGCACAGCACATTTCTGGAAGCTGAGGAAATTCACACAGCAGCCAACAATTTTAAGGAGGGTGCCTCATACCAGAAGACACCTTTCCCTTGGCTGGCTAGTGCAAAAAGGGACATATTCCTTCTTCCGCTCAACCCCCAAGAGAATATCCAATGCCCTTTTTCAACCCTGAAACTACCACATCACTTGAATGTGCTGATGAGCTCAAAGCATGTGATCAGCACCAGCCTTGCTGACGGCCGAGGCAGGTGTACTGGGCCTGCAGATAGGGCATTGCTTAGGCTTGATACTGCTCCCTCCATTCCGAACTCATCCCAACTCCAAGTACGTCCTAAGCACCTTGCAATGCTTCTGCCTTTTTCCCAAGGCATTTGAAAACAGGAAGGAAAAGGTGGTAGCAAACTGCATGAAGAACCTTGTGGTTGATCGTTTTAGACTAGCTGAGTCCTTGAAGAGACTTTAGGTAATGTCAAGGACACAGAGACTGTGTGACTGCACATGCATATCTCAGAGACAGAAAAGTAATCCCACTGCAATTAATGGATCTTATTATGCTCAAAGTCAACAAGCTTGCTAAAGGGCTTTAGCAAGTCAGTGCCTTAGTGTTTGGATTGCAATGCTAGCTGTGTGGTGTGCCTTTGTCCACTTCACTCTTGTATACCAACAGAGGTATAGATAAAATCTAGCCCTAGGCACAATTCTGGCTAAATATGTTGATACATTTTTTTGTGTTCCAACAGCTTCTGTAGTGGCGCTTACAAGTGTGACAGATTGAAAGTGAGTAAACACAGATATTAAAAAAGCCATTTACTTTCTCACTATGCATGTTTACTATTTGCAGTTCAGTCACCTCTGAGAACTAATACAGATAATTTCATTTCATTTCCGTCCTCCAGCATACCCACCCAATGTATTTGTGTGTGGGGATCATGGCACTACAGTGTAATGTTTGCTGTTATTGTAAACTGGCACTTTATTTTTGAAAAGCCACAAACCGTTTGGTCATAAAACACTGCAATCACCATTGGTCTATTTGGTGGGTTGCTTGGGTTTTTTTAGGTCTAAAATAATTTGAAGATGTTGCTTCAAATTAAACGTCCATGTCTTATATGACATTTTCTTTGTAAACAAGTTAACACAAATATATTATTCCCATGTATATTTATTATGTGCATACAGCAGTCAACCTTAAAATCCACTCCCCCAGTCCTGGCAAACTAGGAATCCTCTTTGCCATAAAAAGTTACCCTTTTCCCTCAATAAATCTATTCCTTAGAAGATACTTTTGCCTTCAGAGTCTCATTTTTCATTTATTTCATTAGTTTCCAACTCAGATAACTAAATTCTCTTTTATTACAGCTGGGAATTTTTATAATGTGCAAATTGAAATAATGATTGTATCACAGTACTCTGCAAGTGGTTTTCATTAAGCCTCCAGCTACTATTCCTTGCTCTGTTGGATATCTTTGTGTCAGGGTTACTTTACGCTGGACAAAAATTTGAACAATTTATGTTGAAAAGAATGACTAAAAACCCATTAGATAACAACCTTTAAAATGCACTGGTTGATGGAGCTTAATTGTATGTTCTTGTCATAATCAAAATACCTCAATTGCTTAAAACTTAACAATCATGCTAAAAAGTGGACCTGCGAATACATTCTGGAGATTCACATTTCTGAAAATCAAAATTACTACTTGTCTTTACAATTCTGTGTAAGCAGACACACAGTGCCAGAAATAAATTTACATTTCTGAGATGCTACACTACAACATTTTGCTTTCTTGTCAACAGAGTAACTAAATTCATAGTCTATGTTCAAGTAGGATTTTCTGGTTAATTTTAGTGACTTAAAATAGTTCAGAACCATTTGTGTGGCTTGTTGAAATTTACAGCATGCTTACATTGTTGATCACCAGACTAATCTTGCTACTTTGTCATTTTGTATTGCCTATTGGTAAATGAGTTTGCTAGCATATATTCCCATTGCTGCCAGGGTCACCAGAAGTCTGAATGAACACATAAAGAGTCCACTTAATTGCAAAGATTTATAGCTATGCTGTTTTCTTTTCTCCCTTTCCACTCAAACTTGTCTTCCATGTCTGACATGTATAGAAAAGGGAGAGCTGCTTATTCTAGTCAAAATCATCAGCAGACAAGCATCACAGTTTTGCGGGGATTCCTTATTTCTACTGCTAGTGCATAGGCAACAGAGAAGCAGTTTTCTAAACCACCCTAGACAGGGTACTGAACCAAAGAAAAATGCTGTGTCAATATAACGTCAGCCATCATCAGTCTGCAATGAAGCAATGAGTTACACGACTGGCAAAAAAGCATAACCTGTATAACTTCCAGAAGCAACAAGCTGTTCATTTTAAGATACCATGCTCTCTAAGGTGGAAGACAGGTGAACTATTATACAATAAGTAGATGAGAAATTTTTAAGTCTTGGAAACTCAGAAGCAGAAAGTTGCCATTTGAAAATCTGCCTCTGCCTGCCCAAAGAGCCTGCTGTTTGAACCAAGTATAATTTCTATGTCAAACTAAAGTCTTTTCTCCTGTCTTATTTATGGCTCTGCTAAAAGTTTGGGTAGCAGAGGAATCAATCAATTCCAACCAACCAGTGAAGTGATTTTTCGAGCTCTGGGGATAAAAAAAACTCCCCCCAAACAGTTTCTGCATTTCTGATTGAACACAGTTATTCTAAAGAGCACAATTTACACACTGAAAACTTACCAATGGAGCGATGAATGCAGGTATGCTGGTTATCACTCAGAAAAAAGCCCTCTTTGCACTGACATTCATAGCTGCCCATAGTATTTACACAAATCTGCTGGCACCCTCCATTGTTATCCTGACACTCATCAACATCTAGAAGAGAGAAGGAAAAAGAAATGCAAGATAATGTACAGATTCAGAATATACACCTAGAAAAGCACGGAATCCATGAAAAGGCACACTGTAAATTAAGCTAATGAAAACTACCCAAACCCCATCACAGTTAATCCAAATTAATCCATCTAATTCTTTTTCCTGCATCCTAGGTTTAAAGTTAACATAAAAAAACAGTGGGGAGGGGAGTCCAGCTAAGTCTCCATGCATTCTGAGCTGCAAATTGATTTCCAATGCACAATGAATGTTAATGTCCTAAAAAGGCTGTGACCGCATCTGCCAACTGTGGTATTGCACACTGTCATTCCCACTCCACTTGGAAAGACATACTTCAGGCCTACAGTAATTTCTAGCAGGGGTAGCAGGCAAACACAAAGGGCATTACTGGGTGAAAAGAGTCTTTATAGAGTTCTGGTCTTGAACAGAACAGCATGTTTCAATTACTGGAGTCATAACCCCCTACTTTGTCAGTTTGTTTAATGTTGTTTAATGAAAAGAAGGCTTCTTAAATCTAAATGTTCCATGTCTGTATTGTCATTTTAATAGGCAAATATATAAAACCACAAAGGCAGCATTAGCTACTGGCTGTTTTGAGGGTCCCTGCCTACCCTCCATCACCTCTCTTCGGCATAAAAGTTTTTATGCTGTTGTGTTTAACAGAGACATATGTTTCAGCGTTGGGAAACTGCTGCCACTAAAAGATATCTGACCCACATTCAACCTTGCAACTCTCCTGTTTTGCTCATAAAAGGTATATCATATCCATTTTAGGTTTTTTCTTTGGATAAAAGCAACTTCCCACCTGAAAACTCCATGTTTTCCTTTTTTATGGAGACTCTGCAACCAGTTAGTTATTTCACACTATGTGCCAACATGTCAGCAACTGAGTTGGTGTGTGTTTTGCTTTCATTTTATTTTTGGAGGGGGAAAAAAACACAACAAAGCTAAATGATCCACAACATTCAAAACCTCAGAAGGGCTGGCACAGCTCCTGAGAAATTAATTTCTCCGGGACTGGCCATAATACGCTAAGGTAAAACCCAGCTGCTTTTGCCAGTACTCTTGCAGGCAAGGCCAGGAAGCTCTGAAATGCTGGAGAAACTCAGCCGGTAACTAATGCATGAAAGCCAGCTAGTTCCGGCAGCTTGCTCGGCTAAGCCTGCTATTGCTCTTTGTGCTGCCTGCGCTTCATGGGACAGAAATGGTAGCTCTTTCTCACAGAGAAAAAAAGCTCTAGGGTAATTACAGCAGTACCCAGGGAAACCAAGCAGTCGTCTTCTGTCTTGAACCACAATGCAAGTATGTAGACAGTCATTCTCCTTTTTTTATTTACTAGGAAGTCTTAAGCACTATTGCCTCGAATTTTGTGTATCAAAATCCTCCCCACCCTCAGTTCTTACTCTCTTCAGATTTGAACCTTTTCATAACCCCATCAGAGCAGTTTGGGAGGGCATAGGAAAAGGAGAAGTGAAGGCTTTCCTTGCCTACTGAAGTATAAGAAGGAAAGATAAATAAGACAACTTTGTGAGACCCTTCCTCTGCGAGTCAGCAGGCCTTGCTGCCCTATTAGTGCCAACTCAAACTTGTTCCTTCAAAACAGCACACTGGAATCTAGATCCTCCTCTCTGGAAGATTAGTTGAACACTTACTGAAGGAAAAAGTCTCAGTTGGTACATGTACAAACCCCAAAATTTTGCTACAAAGTATGCGGCCTTCCCAGTGTTCTGTTTATAGTATCACAAAGCTACTTGAACAATTGCCTTCCAGCTCTGATGAATAATCTGAAACAAATGCAATGATTTATAAACATTTTTTTCTGCTCTTGATAGCAAATGTTGGTGATTTACCACTTCTGTAAAGAGACAGCTCAATTTACCACCAAGCCCCAAATCCATATGCTAGAATAAAAGTTATTACAATTTAAACGCTTTAAAAAGTTTTACTGTGAGGAATTTCTCCTAATCGTTTTCAATTACTTGCCTCAAAATTATTTTCATATGCATTTATGAAGAAAAGGAGTTGAAGAAGGGGAGCAGCTGGGACCTAGGACTACTATATCTCTATCGCCGTGCTACATGCCTTCCAATAAATCTTGGCCTGGTAGTGTAGGGTTAACATTTTCTCTTCTCAGGCCTCAATCCTAATAGGGTCAGGCTTTTTGGAGCACTTTGTATTACTGTAGTCTTAAAAGGCAGTATTGGTTGTTATCCACCATACCAAGCAATCTATTGGACACGGCTGCCTGGAAAATATTTACTGAGTTACTTACTTGGTAAACTTTCTTTCCAATAAAGTTACTTTATGATCAGCCTATTACTAACCCAGTTCAAAGAATGGGGTAAAAAAAGTCTTCTGAAGTTAGAAGGGAGAACTCGATTGACTCCAACGAGCTCAAGCTTTGGTAGATCTGGCAGAGTAATTCCTTCATCTATCTGAATTTTTTCAAAGCTCACAAATGAAATAGCTGCCAAAGAGGCTTCTTCTTTCTTTCATTGTTTGTGCAGCCCTTGTTCAATGCAGCTCAAGTTACCCAGCTGAACGTGTAAACACCACTAATGTAGCATATGTGAGACTGTATTTTGGACCAGATTTTCTAGAGATTAAGTTCCATATAAACACCAAAATAAGTAGCCAGGTTTTCAATAAAGCTTTTCTGGCTCCAGTTTTGGAGGCTCTCCATGTCAAACTGGGGTGTTGACTGTTTTGAAAAACTGAGGGTGGATCCTCAGGAGCTTTAATTGTTGCCACTCTGTGTGACAGTTTACACCTGCTGGAGACCTGCACCACAGGGCCTAACTCTAGATATAGGAAAAAAGTCACTTATGATGTAAAATCCCTTCACTCAAACATCTATTCTAAGCCCCAGCGAAACCCATTTTAAAAAATTCTGAATTTATTGAGCATAAATACAAAGCTCACTTTCTTTATTACTCTACTTTTTATAAGAATGAATTTTTTTTTTACAGCAAACAGACATGTCTTCTTTGGCAACCTTTTGCACAAAATCAGCTACCACTAGTCATCTTATCCAGGACCAGGGTTGTCTCCCTGAGACAGCAGCCCCAAGGCAGCAGGTGCAGGCCTCCCTGCCTTTAAACTGGTGTATGGAAACTCAAATCCATTTCCTAGACTCCTTATCTGGCAAAAGTTCTTTCATCCAGCTTGGCCTCACCACCTGACAGTGTGCTAATTCCTAGAGTACATTATCCACTGCTTACAGGAGAGATGCGCCTCGAAATCCTACTGATGATCCCAGGGTGGAAGCTGGACCAAGGTTTCAGCAAACCTACACAATCCAAACTCACAAAAAGATGGAAAAAGGTTCTCACCTGAGCTGAGCTCAGATGGTTATCCCACATGGCTGCTCCAACCCTCATCCTCAAAAAGAGGAGGAAAAACTAAGAGAAAGTGAATATATGTCCTTAAGCCATTCTCTGTAACCCTCATCACAAAAAATTGTCCTGTGATTACATCTACCAAAGACAACCCCTGATGGAAGCATCTAGAAATAACTGTTTCCACAGCCCTTAACTACTCCTTACCAGCACAAATAAACAGCTAAGATGACAATCGGCGCAAGAGTTAGAATTGCTTATACAAAGTTTAGACCAGAGTGACAAATGTATGTTTCCAGGGAGATGAGGGCCTGGACTTCAAATTGGCCAGTCATCATCAAGGACAACAAGAAATAAGGGAAGAGCGAGCTCAGGGAGATGCTGGGAAAGAAGTATTTTTCAAAAGAGAAGGAGAGATAATGGATGCATATATACATACATACTTATATAGATATATCTATATATCAGATGCATTATGTGAATTAATGCATATCTGAATTTGCATAAGACCTCTAGCTTTTTGGCTCACCGCCTTCACATAATCAAACTTGTGTTCTGTATCTTGGTAAGATGAGATCCTCTAGAGAGCGGTAGTGTGGAACAGTATCAAAGGGCAGGAAAGATTACAGCTGATGAAGATGGATCTTTTATTTATTAAATAAACAAATGCTTTTGGTTTCTCATTTAACTTACCTGATGAACTTTTCAAACTAGCTCCACTGGTATTTCACCCTGATCTGGCTCAGAGCTTCCTGCAGTATTTGGCCTAAAGAAGCTATTCTGATCAAGTCTCCTGTTTGGACACCATTGAGGGAGAAAAGTCTGCTAAGGGTACCTGAAACCAAAACCACAAGCGGGAAGATACAAAAGTGGAAATGCTACACAGAGTCAATGTCAAGAACAGTATGTCCAGTGTCCACTTCCTCCCATGATCTTATCTTCCTTCCTTGTGACATTTTTCTTTCACGTCAGCATTTTCATAAGCACTTAAGCCCCTCAGAAATCTGAGTGTCATCTTCAAAGTCTCCAAAGCATTTGGGAGCCACAGTACAATTCACTTTTACTAGAGCACTAAGATTCTTTGGAGACTTCTAAAATAAGGACTTGGATTCATGATCCAGGGAGCTGATTCTGCTAGTTTTTCTTTAAGCTACTCTTTGAAACTTTTGGAAGATTTCTGTAAGATGCTTATTTTACCAGTGCAGAACATTGGGACAGAGAGATGAACTACTGATAGCAATACTGCAGACTTTCCTCAAATGTTAGCAACAAAACACCACTGAGGATATCTTGTATTTGTAAGAGAAATAATTAGCAACCACAAACTCAGAAGATATGAGTGCCTGCTTCTGGAATTTTAAATTATTATATTCTGAATATTTCCAGTCAGAAAGCTGGCTGAAAGTCTCATTTGAAAAAAAAAAAAATCACATTCCTGGATTTACTATAGTCATAGTTATCCTTATACCAAAAGAACACCTAGTCCAGCATTCTCTCTTTGACACTGCCCTGTAGCTGATACTCAGGAGAAGACTGTATAGATGGGACAGAACCATTGCTGGCATGCTTTCCCAGCTTTCAGCAATCACGTACCTATTAACCTTCCTAAATCACTTGCTAGACCATTGTCACTGCTGAATCTTTCCTGTATGAATTTGTCTAATCTCTTCTGAACCCAACATGATAGGGCAATTACTTCTGCAATTTAATTATGGGTTACACAAAAAATACATCCTTTTTTTTATTTCAAACATGCTGCTTCATAGTCTGAATGACTGCCCCCAATCCCATTATTGTGAGAAACAGTAAATATTCTTTCCGTACTTGCCTTTTCTGCATCTTTCTTGATCCTACAGATACCTCCTCAGCCTCATAATGTCTACCTCATCTATTTTGAGCCCTGAAGCACAGCGATACACAAATATGATAATTACAGAGACAATTTGAATGACTTCAGTATACCACGTTTAAAACAAAAAGTGCTCATTTCTAGAAGTTAACCTTAACGACAGCAACATCTGGCGCATATTCTTCTCACTTCTCTATTCCATTCCCTCCAAGTACCGTGATGCTCTATTGGAGTGGGTGTCTTGGAAGATCTGATTTCAAGATAGCTATGGAAGCCCAAAGAGTAACTCTGGCATGTAGGAGTGACGCCAGTGGTATCAGATTAGAGGTTGTAGGCAGGTGTTCCTGCTGGAATGGTCATACAAGTAGCAACATGCTGTCAAGGTAGGGAGGGTGATACATTGCATCAGCTGAGGGGGCCACGGAAACAGGAATCATGGCTAATTGAAATAACTACTAAAGCATCTTTCTTAGACCAACTTTATGTGAGCATACAAAGGAAAATATTAGAAGAAAGAGACACAGCTACCTACGTACACAGCATTCATATCTCCAGATCATCTGAAATCGCACTTCACCAAGAATTTAAAAGCAGGGCCCAAATTTTCTACTATGTGCACATAAGGCTAGAATTCTGCTTTTTGTCCCTTTCTTTCAGAAATTGAAAAACGTAGTGAAGAAAAGGAAAAAGAACACCACGCCCTTGAATCCAGTACTTCATTCACTACCACAGTCGCAGAAATTTTCACTAGAATCATAGAATCATAGATTGTCCTGAGTTGGAAGGGACCCGCAAGGATCATCAAGTCCAACTCCTGACCCTGCATAGGACCACCCCAAAATTCACACCATGTGTCTGACGGCATTGTCCAAATGCTTCTTGTATATTGCCAGGCTTGGCGCCATGACTACCTCCCTGGGGAGCCTGTTCCAGTGCTCCACCACCCTCTGGGTGAAGAACCTTTTCCTAACATCCGACTTAAACTTCCCCTGGCACATCTTCCTGCCATTCCCTCAGGTCCTATCATTGGCCACCAGAGAGAAGAGATCAGCGCCCTTGCTGAGAAAAGATCCACTTGCAAAAAAACATATCCTACAGCAGCAAATGGTTACTGGAGTAGACATTTAAAAAACCAAAAACTGTGAAAAATTACCTTTCCCTGAAAAATAAAGCACATTTTACAGAAGAGAAACATGAAGTACTAATCACAAGGATGATCTTGGGTGATGAATAGTAAAATCATTCTAAAATGATCAAAGAAATGATCCCTAGAACCAGTCTTTTCTTACGTAAGAAGATACAACACCTAAAATGATGCCCATGATCTGTCCTGGAGAATCCTGTCTCTTAATGGGCTACAATCACCTATCACCTCAACACCCACTGACTCGGCTTCTTGTTTGCCTGCACAATTATAGATGTGCGCAACTTGAAAAGGAATGCTTAAAATCTCTTTTCTGTAGCTATTTTGTGACACAGTGGAATTCCTTAAATTTCACACTACACAAACACAGTGTAAATGCAGCTGCAACAGACTTCTTTGCTATGTATAGCATAGGAAATATTCACTTAACGCAAGAGCTTAACTCTGCTGCATGTGATGCCTGCCCATTTGCTAAGCTGAAGTAAACAGCCCCATGGACATTGCGCGAATGTTGCATTGAGTTCAAGTCTCTTGACGTCACTTGTTTATTCCTTTCTTAAACAACTGGGCACCACTGTCTGTCCTTTTAAGACACCAAACCCCTTTTCGCAGCTTTTAGCATTTCCAAAATAAACATCCAAGCCCCTTAATGTGACATCTTAGTTGTAGCTTCTACCATCTCACTTGGTAATCATGTCTATTTTTTAGACAGACACACACACATGGTGGCCTCCTGACAACAGTACCTAAACACAACAGAGCTCCTAATCAATTATTTTTTAATAAGTTATCCATTCTTCTGATACAGGGCTTTAAAAGAATTTTGTATCAATTTGATTCTGCTTCTTTTCATCTATAGTGCCACTGTCTAAGGAATGCCAGCAGCCTCCAGCTTGGCATGAGGCTCTTACTGTGAGGCTTGGACAGCCCCGGCTCCATTAGCAATAAGCTTGCAGTTCCCACTGATGTCTAGC
>WAAD01002260.1:42534-52868 GCA_013389945.1 Fregata magnificens
GCCACCAGGGAAACTAGTTCAGCATTTCCGCTCTCCTAAAACATGAGTAACACAAAAAGCAGTATTTAGAACAAATATTTTCTCTGATTTCTCTTGACAGAAATACCTGAAAGATATTCAAGATCTTACAGTAAACATTGATTTCTTTTTTATACGGTACGGCAATACTAGCTTACCACTCAACCTAGTTGTGTTGTGTTACACAGTACAAGCTGGATTGGTTGGTTGGTTTGTTTTGACTACCTGGTTTTAAGAAAACAGCCTTAGAAAACAATTGGACACCTGTGCACCAGCTAAGCAGCAGCCTCCCATTAGTACATGTAAGCTGCAGTAAATTGTGTTAGTGCTATGCAACTCAATGGATGAACACCATCAGCCACACGCATCTCTTATGAAGAGAGATCAGCATTGCCTTGATCGATAAGAGTGCTGGGAATTATCAATGAAAAGCAACAGTGGTCAAAAAACCTGATTCCAGGAACATCATAACTATGTAAAGAAGGGATGAATTTAGTAAGTTTGGAGCTGGCATGGTAGTGTAAAGCCAAAACAAACAAAGAACCCAAAATAAATCAAAACAAAAAATCGCCTCATCCCCACCTTCCCCATGAAATTCACCAGAGCTGTATATTCTTTTCACCAACACCTGGGAACACATAAATGGATTTCTATAACAGCTATATAACAGTGTGCACTTTTTCTTAAATCAAAGTACTTCACAGTCATAGTCTTCTGTTATCAGTGTCCAGTATATGAAGTTAATGCATCTACTCACTTTACAGTTGCATCAAATAGGTTAAATACATATACAAGAGAGAAAGCCTTGTGTTTCATGCACAAGTTAATCTGTAAATGACAGGAATCATGCAGAGCTTTCTATGGGCAACTTATTCCACTAGAAGTCTTCTTACTTTTTCTCTAAGATATCTGATCTTGATTGTACAGAATCTTAAGTCAGAGGGAAAAGTATTTACATGTTAAGGCAAATGGACTGACTATCCACTGACAAATTCTGCAACTTGAAGTCCCCGAAGTCCCTCTCAGACATGTAGCCTGTGTGAAATTACAAAGTGGCACTTGTTGGAACCTTTTTATTTGGAGCTTAGCTTCCTAGAGTTCTTCTCTGAGTTCTGATTTAAAATTCAAAGACTCCAAGCAAAACTCAGTCCATACCCAGGATATTCATGTCATTTCAGAGCACAAGAATGAGTTTTCACATTCTTTCAATGTGCAGCCATTAACAGGCTGAGCCTGTGGTTCCTTCAGAGCCTAATCAATACTGAATTTATACTTAGGAGGAGTTCTGTGAGTTATTTTTAAAGTGAGTAAAATCAAGTCTCTTAAAAAACCTGTGAAACATCTTAGGGAAGTCTAAGTACTGAATAACACTCGGTGGCATATAGACAGTCTCAAGCCTATTAAAGAAAATGCTGCACTTGCACAGGCAGCAGCTATCATGACTCATATCTGGTGTGTGCCTAAAGGTTTTGATGCACTGGGACTGGGGTACTTAGCATCTTATATAACCAAGCCCTAAATGATTCCCAAGTCACATGACAAAAGTCTGGCTCCCTGTCCTGTAAGTGCAGCTCCAAGCCTGTCACTATAAATCACTAGTGGGATCCAGAACCCATTCTTTGCTGTCATATTAGTAATTTCTGTTGTGTCTCTGACTAATTTCAGAAGCAGTTTCTTAGTTATGCCTTCAAAATAAATAACAGAAATAATTAAACAAATGAAGCTTCTCAACTTTTTCAAAGGAAATCATTCAAGCTCCCCAGTTAAGTCTAAATATACCAACGTATATACTCATGATATTGAATTGCAAAAACTATTTTTCAGAAGGTAATACTGAAATATTGCTACCCTTTATTTGCTAATATGTATCTGAAAAATATGACTCTGGTACTTTAATATAACAGCATAAGTTATCAGTAGTGGAAAACTTTTCAGCCTGTATTGGTCATGATAGAAATACACTAAGAATACTTGCAAAAAATCACTTTAGGGTTTTTTTTTGTTGATTCAGATACACAAAAATAGGTCACTTCACTTTCAAGTTGCTTGTATACTTACAAACACATTATGCTGGAGAAACTCTGCAGGAGAAAAAAATCTTGTAGAAAAATGTAGTTCTTTCCCATTCAAGCTTATTTAATAAAAAAGAATTATAAAAAATGTCACCTATGAGTTTTCTCTGTTTAATATGTTGCCTGATAAAATAGCTAATACAAGAAAAAATTAGCAGGAAAAACTGTACGGTGTACCCTACAATAAAAAAACCCCACTTTTGTCCCCATGAAGAACTATACAATTTTATATTCACAATTTTCAAAGTAAAGCCAACTTTCAAGGTCTTACAATAGAAATCTTGTCCTCTCTGCATAGGTCTTCTTATGAGAGGAATAAAACCCATGAAAGTACGCTCACTAACATATGACCTAGAGTACCCAAAGCTAGAGGCTCCCAGAACTTTGGATGCCCAGCTGTTGTTGAGGAGTGTCTGTTAACACTGCCATCTAAATAAATTCAGCAAATACATCCTTCCATTCTTTTGAACTGTTCAATTCTACTTCCATTCTGTTTTAACTAAGGTATGACCACTCTGCTGAAGAGGCTGTACTATAGCCTAATACCCATTGCTGTAGCAACTTTCTCTTCAGTTAGAATTTTCTTTTGTTAAGATGGAGTAGAAAAGCTTTGCCCTGATTCTCATTTCTGCTCCTGTCCTACAGCACGATACCATACGTGCACTCCAGTCTTATTTATTTAACAAAGCATATTTCCAAACATTTCTTTCCATATCCCATAAGGCCTCTCAATAATAAGTTTTGCTTTAATCCTAAACCTTCCAAATTCTCTAAACATTCTTGTAAAGTATGTCCAGTGACTTTTAAATTAATTTTTTAATTAATGAGTAATTACTATTATTTAGATGTTAGCTACAGTCATCACAAAGTCATGTTAAAATATGCTACCATCAACTAGTCCATGTTCCTTCCTGCCCTGCTTTTATGCAAAACTACATCTTCTGCTCTGATACAACTCCAGCAAGGGACGGATACACAGGGAATATTCTGAGATACTTGAGAAGGATCTGGACTGGAGTCTGCAGAAGGTAATTGAAGCAGTAAAAATAACCCTCTATATTGCTCCTGTAGTCTGATTCAACTTTTAAGTTTGCACATTGTACACTGAAGTCAAAAGGGTAATGTCAAGATGTAGAAATTCATAGAGACAATTAGACAGCAAAAGCAGGGCACTACAGAAAGTCGAGACCCTGGAATCTACTTAACAAGGAAATCACTACCAACCTTTCATCTGGTACTCATCTGTACTGGAAAAGAGTTTTGTTTCATTTTCTAGTACAGTAAGCAATTATGCAGCAGCTATTCTTTTCGATGGCTGTTTCTTGACTGTATAAGTCATACTGTTTATCATAAATCAACACTGCCAAGAATTTATTGCATTCTAAGCATAGTATAATGACAGTGACTATATTTGAAACCAGAGACCAGATGACTTCACTGCTCTCCACTTTGTCTGATGTCTTTTTGTAATCCATATGAATTCAGTGTTTTAACTGGATCTATGTAATTTCTAGGATTGATAAAGACACCTTTCCATGAGGGAAGGCTTGAATGTCATACACATCTGACTGGTAAACATAGCCATTATAGGCTGAAATCCTGCACCCTCAGGTGAACAGAGGTTCTCCCTTCCTTTAGGTAAGAGCTAAACACAATGTGGCTCCCAAAGCTTTGGTTAACTTTAATATATTTTATAGTTTTTCGCTTAAGTTATACATCAATATAGGCCACACTGGCTTAGAAATTTGCTATTATGAGAAAGTTAAGATGAATTAACAAAAGATACAAAGCTAATACAAACAAGATAAAGCAGTAAGGATGCAGAATAAAACTCTGACTTTGCTGAACTAAGACACAGCCATCTATAGCCATATCAGACCAAATAAGAGCATCCATATGGGATTTAACTGATTTAACTTATACATATTAACTTCACACTCTGAGCTGATTATTCTTTACTTTCCTGAGTGTTTCATGTAGACTAATATTTACTGTGATTGATTACCTCCTCCAGGGAGTAAGTGCTTAAAAAAAAAAAAGACTCAGACAATAAGAAGACTTGCAGAAACAAGAGACTGAGATTGATGCTGCTGTCACATAGCTCCCAGTTTCTTAATTTATTATGACAGTCTGAGAATCTAACTTCATAGTTGACAGCAACCAAGATTTATTCCACACTTCTGATTATTTCCCCATACCTAACAAAAAACCTTGGGCCTACGCTGATTTATACTCTCACTTGCTTTAGTACTTCTCAGATCACATTGACTTAAGAAAGCAAACATATGGCAAATTAACATGTAAAGAAAGTTATATCTCATTTGAACTCAAAAGATTAATGTGGGGTGACTAAACATTAGACTACTTTTGAAGGGGGAAACTTTCAGATACAGAAATAGAAAAAGCAAGATAAGAAAAGCAGTGTGTTCAGATCTGGGCTTCAGAGAAGGCTGGATATTGGAGGCCTTTCCATCAATCACAATGAGAATTCCCTATTTTTATTGGATTTCCAGAATGAACATGGACCTATTTTCAAAATTAGTCTCCAATTTTGGGCTCCAAACTTCTCATAGCAACAATCCTATTTTCAAAGATGTTGATTAACTGAAGTCCATGGGACCGCACCTGTGAAAAAGCAGGGAACAGTTCTTCTGAGCTACAGTAAATATGTACTTTAGGATGAGGGCAGTCACGCACACAAAATACCTATTTCTCTCTAGCGACTCCAAGGTGAGTACAGATAGATGGCTTGTACGCAGACATTTACACTCCATCAGCTGAAGCACAGCCTAGGACATTTAAAGGAAGCAATTCTTAATTTGAGGGCTTCATAAGCTTTATAAAAGTGTAAGGCTTGACTTCTTGGTTGTTAAATGTTTTTCAAATTTGTATGCAAACACCATGATAATGATTCTCATCCGTTCGTCATGGAACCTGCCATGAAGAGAGGAGGCTGCAATGGCTCAGAGTCTGGAAATTTCTACAGTTACCAGGTGCCATAAAAATAAATCTGACGTTTAGAAGAGGAAGATCATCAGAACTAACATGTTATAATCCCATCTCAAAAGACAGATTTAACTTATCACTATGATTGTCTGCTACCACTTGGACCATCAAGACTCTCACAAGTTGCGGGCAAACAAGTAACAAAAGTAAACACATATATACAGTTGTTGTATGTAAACATCTAATACAGAATTGTTTATAGAACACTTACTTATAATCCTAGCTATTCATATTTGCTCAGCACCTAGTCATCAGTTAGCAGAAGGCATTGCGGAATAGTAGTACATGTTACAAAACCTGATGCATGCCACTGTACCACAAAGACTGCATACTTTAAATTGCTGTGATGAATCACAGCTGTTATTATTCATCTAATGTATAGGCCAAGCAAGACTGATAAAAGATCTGAAAACAGTAATAGAGTAAAAGTTAGTTCACTGAAGAAACATATCAGAAAGTAACTTTCTTTGTCATTTAGGCCTGCAACTGAAAAACAAAGAACTTTAAAAAACGCACTCAAGTTTTTCATCCTGAAAGAATGCATTTGTCACTAAAATTCAGTTAGTTGTGCAATTTGCAGCGTGGATTTTTGTGTATGCACCCACTGCAGCTTGTCTGGGGGAGGTTCAGTAGCTTAATACCTCTGGGTCCCCATTTGTAGGGGTCCTCTAATCCCAAGGTTCTTACTATGCTCCAAGGACCCAATCACTGCCAGTCATCATTTGCAGAAATAGAGAACACCTAAAGGTTTAAAACTTACAGATATATCTATTGTTAAAACTTGTATTTCAACACTTTTCATCCTGTCTGTAAATATATATTATATAGAGCCCCATTCCCACCTTGTGCCTGAGCCCCTCACATTTAGAACAGATTCCTGCTACTCTACCACTGAGCCCTGATTTGGGAGTCTGGCCTCCTTCTCTTAAGACATAAAACAACTGCCAAGTCCTGAAGTTCTGCTCAACCAAAACTCTCACTGGAATCACTGGAAATGAGTAAGAGCTTCAAGATTTAGATTAATAGCTTTCTCTACAAAAATACCATAATTTTACATGTGCTTTAATAGAAATGAAGAGTTATGAAAAGAAGGCTATTGGGTTAATTCAACCCTCCTCCATCTGCCAAGGAGCTTAAAATTAGCAACCATGAAAATCTGGAAGAGAGTTTATGACTGATAATATTGTTAGAGGCCCTGCTGATGTGCTAGAGGAGGACAATACTTAACTGTCGGCTTACCTAACAGTCTCCTGGAGTTAGAAAAGAAGGGCAAGGAAATGGACCATTTTTCAGCTTCTCTTTAAAATATTTGTTTTTATGAAACTAAAAACAACTTTCCAAAAGCTGTTTAGTTTTATATTAAAAATGTTCACATTAAAAAAAAAAAAAATCTATTTGAACTGTTGGGAAACATAAAGAAAAATAAACATCAGTAATAGAAGCATTCATTTGGAGTTCAAGCAAGCAACACATTGTGCACAGCTGTCTGGAGAAGAAGAAAAATAAAGCTAAATTAAAAGGAAGATGTTGGTCTCTTTAATCATACCAATGATTATGCAATCCTAAATGAGTTATGTGCCACTTCTTGACATTTTACATCTGGGAGCTTTAGAAATGATTTCTTATACGCTTGCAACTCTCCTCCCCCTTCATGTTGATAGACATCCCAGTGTATACATTCAGACAAACAGAAGGGTAGCAATAGGTAGATTTTGGGTTCTAACTGTTTTGGGTTTGTTTTGAAGAAAAACATAGAGCACTGGAACATTCACTGAAAGAGGATGAACGATATGATGAGATACACATACACGCGCATACATACTAATGTTCTTTTTGTCATCTGAGTCAGACGGCAGATTACTACTACCCAGTCAGCAATTAAGCCCATATGCCAGGGTTGAAACCTCTTGTCTCTTAAAATAAGCCAACAGATTTTAAAGGAGCACTGCAAGACAGGAACTTGGGTTTAGATCCTAACCTCAGACCTTAGAAGAAAAGAAATTGTGTGATTTCAAACATGAACTTAATTTTTATACTGATTTGGGATCCCAAGGCCCATTTTATAACAGGCAGATGTTGCTTCGAGGCCTGTGAGCATCTGCTCCTGGTTTGTCTCAGAAGTTTCTCCTTTAGCTGCAGGGTCCCAAATGCCTTGCTGTGATTGCCGCTCTGCTCCACCTGCCAGAGCTGGCAGACTAGTACCACTCCTGGAGCGGGTTCAGTTGCTCTGGGGAAAGTGCCACCTCTCCTTTCCCACAGGTGTTTCCAGGTGACTTGGTCAGTTTGTCAAGAAATGCAAAATAGCATCTGAGAACAGAGAAATAAAACAGTCATGTCCATTTTTCAGGCTGGAAAATCAGGCCTTCTGCCCAAAGCACACCTTCAAGTTTGTGGACATAACCAGGACTTTGCTATTCAATTTTTTGCTATTGAGTTCACAGCTGACACTGTGTTTTTGTCTACCATACTGAACATTCAGCTCTTGCAGAGAGCTCCCTTGAATTTATAATGCACACTAGTAATTGCATTTCTGGCTTGATTTACAATCAGAAGTTCACTCTGCTTCCCAGGACTCTTCTCAATCAGACACAGGATTAACTGCTGAAGAACCATAAACTATACTGGATCATCAAAACCTAATTTTGTAGTTATTTTCAGGAGGTCTGACATACAAAAGAATTAATTGAGATATCATATCATAGATGTCCAAATTTAGTAATAGTTATTTTTCTGTAAGAGAAACGAAAGTTACACAGAATATTCAAAATAAGAGTGTGTAAGCGGGAATTCAGAAGGGTAAGGATTCTATTCTTGGCTATGCTGCAGACATCCAGACATCCTGTGTGAAGATTGAGAAGTAACTTAATCTGTTTCCCCTACTTCCTCATCTCTAATACAATGAAAATTATACTTCTTTTCCTTACAGGATTTTCTGAGGACAAATCTGTTAGTATTCACAAGGCCTTCACATATGTTCCTATATCACAGCAATTAATACCACAGAAAAACCTATAAATAAAATAAATGTCTCTGAATACATTATGATAAATTTTTTTGTCCATGCTCCTTTGTATCTTTTTTCAGGATTTCTAAGAAGAGTTTACAACCTTCTTGAGCACACTTACTAATTAGAGAAATTATAAAGAGCAGAGGACTTCACGAAACCTATGCTAATCTTTAGAAGAAAGAAGAGTTAAGATGAGTGCAACCTGCAAGCAAGAAGTGTTTTTTTAAAAGAGCAATGCTTACTTCCTATTAAAAAGGGACTATCACAAATCAGAGCTAAGGAGAAAATAAAAAAACACAACACACAAAACAGAGACAGATGAGTAGCACTTCATAGCTTTTCATATTTATATCTGAATAGATAAGCAGAAGAAAATCATCACTCCATGTAATTCCATTCTTTAACCCGATATATTTTTCACACCCAGATTTGGTTTGACAAACAGAAAACAATGAGTTGTGTCAATTTTTTTAGGAAGAATTCCCTAACTGTATGGGGTACATATTCCTATATGTACACAAAATTCTGCCTCCAGGAAAAAAGGACAGAAGAGCAGAATGTGGAGGAGGTATTGCATGGTCTTCTCAAGTAAGAACCAATGACAGTCAGCTTTTGTTGCTACTTATTTTTCTTGCACACTCTTCTTTCCCCATTTTTTCACGTTCTGATCAGAGATAGGTGAATTCCAGAAGGCTTGGAACAGCTGGAGTATCAGCTGATATGTGAGCCCTTTGGCAAGGGAATTTTGCGAAGCAAGGCTCTCCGCTTTCTGATCCAAATAGTTATGGCACTCTCTTCCACTTTCTATTTTCAGATGCTGAATAAATTTGTAAGGCTTAGTCAGGAATACCAGCAAGAACTGCTTTCAGCAAGGTTTCTAGCAAGCTTTTCCTGGATAAATCCCAAGGTTTAGTAATCCATGATAAGCTTCAGAACTCTCTTCTTTGGTGATGCTTCAGACCAACACAGCACATAATACTCTCCCAGGAGCTTACATTTTTATACAGTAGGAGAAAGGTTAATGTAAGATAATGATACTCCACATGAGAGTCCTTCAGGAGAAAGAAAAAACAATTCAATGCTTTTTCTGAATTTCCCAAGTGGAGTAACCAAATACTATTGCACTACCTCATTCACTTCGGCAGGGATTCAAAAACAAAACAGTAAAAATCTAATTCTTCACAGCAGCCTTTTTTGGATTTGACGACTATTGTGTCTTCTTTTTCATCTTCTCTTCCCTAGAAGAAAACTATACCTTTTCTTTCATTCTTCTGGCATTAGCCATGTTAGACTTCATGATCGTTAGGGGTCCCTTCCAACTTGAGATATTTTATGATTCTATGATTCTATGTTTTCTAGATCACTCATTATTCTCACTGCTTTCTTTTGGCTTCATCCAAGTGCAATGCCCTAAACTGAACAGTCTTCCACCAGCTGAAGCCTTACCGCTGCTGAAGGAGCAGAGGGTTTCTTTCAATATAACGGTTCCTATCCCAACAGCTTGAAAGTAAACTAAAAAACCCAGGAAATTCCCTTTTACCCTCTTGGGTACATTCTGGAGTTGCCATAGTGGCAGCTACCCCAAGCTCCCCTGAAATTCTCATTGAAAAGGAAGACAAATACTCAAGCCTTCTCTATGGCATCCCCATCCATCACATACCTCACTTTGTACAACACCCAGGCTTACAACAGCAGGCTCAATCCACCTCCTCTTCTATCTGCTATCTGTCTTACTGAAAGCCTCCAAGAGGATGCGAAGACAGAGTACAAGTATGCCCAACTGCCAAAGAGGCCTCCAATCAATAATGCACTTACACATATAAAAAAGTCCAGTCTTCTTACTTAATATTAAACCAAGAACGTAAAAAACCCTAGGCAAATTAGGAACACCTTTAAGTGACCCGCTGAATCAGAGCAGGGAGTATATTTTGAATAACCAGTTTTAAAGGCATAAGTCTTATCCATTGATAGTCTGTAGTAAAGATTCACAGATTTTACCAGATATGTGAGAGCTGACTCTGATTTACTACAAATGAGATGGGTAAAGTGTTTGGCACTAATAGTAAGGATGATCAGTTATGCTATAATCTCTCCTAAAGGCAAGAGAGAACAAAAATTGACAGCATACCTCAACACGTGAAAGACATAAAGAAGGAAAAATCAATTTATCAGTGAGACCATGGAGAAAAAATGATCATACAGGAAAAAACATCTGGACCAGTGAGCTAATT